>JAOXJP010249257.1:0-22199 GCA_025762735.1 Platanus orientalis
CCCAAATCACATTGGATTCTCAAGATCTTGGTCTCGTTGGAAAGGTAATTGAATAACCTTTCAAATAACACCAAAATTAGCCCAAACAGATGAGTTTTAACCGTCCAAAATATGGCCTAAAGAAAAAAAAAATGGGATTACAACTTTAATTTGAAGACTCCTAATTACATAAGGACTTTAAAATAAACTCAACACATAAATAAAATATAGGCAAAAGATAATCCTAACATAAAATCTAATAAAAACTAATTAAATCAGCTCCAAGATACTTCATATGTCCCCCATTGTCCCCCACTTGGCTGCCACAAGGATCGCACCTGTGGGTCCCACTTCAGCTTAGATGTCTGCATCAGTTGTCCATAGGTTTTTGTTAGCCAAATAAGGGTTGGTCAACCATATGATTTGGACCCCCAATTTAGATTAGTTTATATTTTGTTTTCTTTCCAAACTTTTGAACTTGAAGATGTAAAAAGGGAAAACCCTAGAGGTGGTCGTGGGTTATAAAAGAATCCTACCCTCTATTTATTTTGTAATGATTGATGAATAAAAGTTGGTGTTTCTTTTCCCACGTGATGGAGTCTCCTCTTCAAGCTCCTTGATGCCAATCTTAATACCATGGATGGTGATGTCCAAGGTTTGAAAGGTGGGTGGTTACCCTTACTGGTTCTCCTTTCACCTTCTTGATGAGGGTTGTGTTGTTTCTCTTTTTTTCAATAAAGTTTTGCCCATTTTATCTCTCTCTCTCTCTCTAAAAAAACAAAAAAAAACTCTCCAAGAAAACCCATTCTTTCATGATTCTTGAATCCTCAAGCCTATAAACCTTCAACCCCAATTCCCTTCACTGTTTTCCATCAAGAAACCCCTTTTCTCTTCATACTTAAGCCTGCAGCAGATCAATCTCCATTTTTACCTCGAGTTCTCCATTCAAAAACCCTTGTTTTACAGTTCTCTAACTCGCAGTACCCTGGAATTCATTCCCTTTTAAATTCCGAATTAAAATCATAGTTTACTCACATCAGGTACTTCTTTATCCTTCTTCTTCTTCTTCTTCTTCTTCTTCTTCTTCTTCTACTTTTCTTCCCTTGATTGCTTGCTGCCATACCCTGCAAAACCCTTACTTTTGCCATCACTTTTTTTATTCCCTAACCATAAACCCTAAGCTTTCTCCATCCTATTCCAATCAGCCACCTAATAAACCGATTCCTCTTAATTCCTTACATCAAATTATAACCCCTTTGCTGTTCAGAACTGCAACTACTTCTTTGAGTTCCAATATATTTTCTGCCCAGAAAACTGATCTCAGCTCTTGTTACCCTACGACACTCTCTTGTGAGTTGTGAGGAATCCTTTGTTATTCACCTTACAAAATCGAGGGGCCTTTCAGTTCTGACCATACAACAGTCTTTTCACATAGATTTCTCATGTGGTTTTGCATCCAAAAGTGAAGAACCATTATTATCAAGCTGCCTTTAGCACTCCTGTCCTATCCTTCATTAAACTCCACACTGATCAGACCTTTCCCTACTGTTTCATGCCCACTGCCCAGATTCTGTTTGGTCCTAGAACTGTACCTAGTTCAGCCTTAGCCCCAATATAGCCTGCTGTCTAAGCTTCTATTCTGTCCCAAATTAATCCCCTAAGCCTTGTTGAACCCTGTTTTAATCTGAAAGGTCTCTATACACACCTGCTGTTTTGCTAAATTTGAAGCCCAGAACTTACACCTGAGAGCCTTTATACCCCTCCTCTTCAGTCTTGCTTTGATCTATTTATTGGATTGATATCTTTGGCATTGTGTGCTGCATCAATTTTGGTATCAGAGCCAGGTTCCAAGTTGGCTCCGTTCCAGCTGGAATCCTTCGGATCTTTTAGGGGATTATTCTTCAGTTCTTCAGTGCTACAAGGCATTTACTGTCACCACAATCAGGTACTTTTATCTCTTTCTTCCATCACATATCTCAGAACTGTTATAGAACACTGTGGTGCTGTTCCATGTTCCTCCTTTTAGTGTTGTGTGATTCATCTCTGTTGATTATACCAATAAGATCTCTGCTGTTGGTGTTGATCATTTGAGTATACCTGGAGATTTCCCTCGAGCATCTTTGATAATTGCATGTGAAGATAGTCCGATTAGAGGATCCTCGAGGACTGACCTGATTTTGAAGCCTCTTCAATCAAACTGCTTGGAGTTGCTAGGAGAATGCATGATTCGATGGGTTGTTTGTATGGTTGCTGTCCTGCTTTGACTACTAGTTAGGTATTGGGCAGCAGGTATAAGTGGTGTTGAGGATGTTGGTTACGTCACAGTAGGTGTTCATGCAGCAGTTTTAATGGGGGTTTAGTGGAATTTCCTGATTTCAAGTGCAAATCCCATTACTTCTATACCAGTGGTAGCACCTGGAGCTTTTCAGATTAGTGTTTACTGATCTTCTGTGGAAATACTCAAGATTATACTTGTAGCAGAGAATTTCTGGAGATATTTCAAGAAGTGTAGCAGAACTACAGCAGCTGCTATACTGATTCCTGGAGGTGCTGATCAGAATCAACCTCAATTGCTGCACTTAGTCCTGTGCTCTGCTTTACATAAGTCCCACTTGTGGACTGTATATCTGATGTCTTTTCACAGGTTTTGTGAGTTATGTTATTACTTGACTTCTGATCTGATCTGAACCATTATCAACCGCCCGCCAGCCAACTTCTGCCTTACCTAATTCTATTTCTTGGACTGTTTGACCTTCATTACATTGAGTCAATTGTGCTTATCTTTGTGTTATTGGAGGTATCCCGTCATTTTATTCCATGCTTCTTCATCATGTTATCAAAGGAGCGTCTATAGGGTATTTTGGATAGATATAAGTGTCACGCCCCAAAACTTACATGCGAAAATCAGATTAATAAATGCAGAAGTATGCTTGTGTGGCATCGCGGATCTTTGAATGTGACGTTGGTGACCCTTTCCTTGCGGAAAGAGTTTTTACTTACCTTAATTGGAACATACATTTTTTTTCTTTCATCCAATTAATAGTCCTAAATTATCGAAACATTCACAGGGAAAAGATAACCATAAGATAATAATATCCATCCATAAAGTGCAGCGGAATATAAACATACACATTCTAAACAACGCAGTGGAATATAACAAGAACCTCTAATATCCATATTAAATAACTACTAATCTCATCTATCAAACTAAACATACCCATAAACATCTAAATAGTTTATCAAATAGGTCATCCAAACGGGCCAACATCATGCTCATCACCTCAAGTAAAACTACTAATTAACCGAATCAAATCCTGTCTCAAAACCTAAACTGTCTCATACATGAGTGCTGACAATAAACTGATAAAAGGAAGTAATATGGATGGTCCATTCATCCCCACGAACCATCTCTCTAAATTGAACCTGCAAAAGATCCCGTGTTATAGAGTGCCATTTGAAAGGGTGTTAAAAACATGGGTAAGCTATAAAGCCCATGAGAGAAGATACATAATGTCCCACAGAATAAATCAAATGTCACGAGTACGGAATGATACCAAATCAGAACAGATGAATATATAAAAGTCGAACTAACTACAACAATAATCAGGATTTAATAAAGTTGCAGAAGTAATAGGCCAAATCAATAAGAGTCCATAACTAAAATCAATAAAGTATGGCTCATAAGGAAAGTGTAACGTGTAATGCAAGTATCTGCTTTGAAAATACTCATAAATAAATAGGCCTTAGTACCTCTCAAATAAGCCGCCTTAGCTAATAGATATCAAAACAGAGGCATGCTTATGGGAGCTTAATGTAGTTTTCAAACTCATGTAACCCATGAAGGGTTTCCAACAAAACACACCTCGGATCAAAACAACTCAACCCATGTAGGGTTCTTGAACTGAATCTCGTCAAAACACCTCGTAACAAATCCAACAGATTTGCTCATGTAGAGCCTTTAACAAAATCGAAATCATTTAACCCATGTAGGGTCTCTACAAAATGGAAATCTCATATGACCCATGTAGAGTCCCTGACAAAACTGAAATCTTGAACATAAATGGTGGACAACTAGTGCTGTATTCACCTATTAATGTTACCCGGTGATTGGGTCTAGAAATGGAGTCGTAAGACCAATGTAACCCGTAAAAATCCCATATGGCGTCAAGGGTTAGCCTGCAAAAATCCCCCAGGGTGTCTTCTTCACTTATTAATGCCACCCGGTGATTGAGTCCATAAATGGGGTCGTAAGACCAAAATGAGGTTGTAAGACCAATGTAGCCCGCAAAAATTCCCTAGGGTGTCAAGGGTTAGGTTACAAAAATCCTTTAAGACATCAAGGGTAGTAGACAACTAGTGTTGTATTCACTTATTAATGTCACCCAGTGATTGAGTCCAGAAATGGGGTCATAAGACCAATGTAGCCCACAAAAATCCTTCAGGGCATTAAGGGTTAGTATGCAAAAATCTCCCACGGCATCAAGGGTTGGTGAGTGACTAGTGCCGTCTTCACCTATTAGTGCTACCCGATGATTGGGTCCAAAACATAATCCTTAGATGCGGAACGGTACTTTGAAATGCATGCATATATATAGTAATATGTAACTATATAAGGATACAATGCAAGAGATGTCCAGGTAACATAAACTCATAAGCGAAACCATGTAAAGACCATACTTAAAACCAAACAGAAAGTAGTAACTCATACTCACACCAAAACTAAATACTCAGAAATTCCTCTTCTAATTTTTTTAAAACCAACGATAGTATAAAAGTCACAAACGAGTCATGTGGATGTAATGATACTAATATGAAGCTCATCAAATCAAGTGTAAATGGATATATTCAAATGGAAAGCTTAATAATAACATCAATGAGAAACGAGCATATGGGATAGCATAAACAACAAAGTTTGAAGCCAGTTAAATTAAGTAAAGACTACCAACTAGCAATGATGATATGAATATGAATCTCAGCTATGGGGAAATCAAGACAACAACAAACATAAAGAGTAATAATCATTTTCCCTTTTTTAAATTTCATAAAGATTCAACCTTCTTACATTTAATTATAGAGAGAAGCTTAGGGTTTCACTGAATTCATGATGGTAGCAACGTAGAAGTAAATTTTAACTAATACATGCTTAAATTGGAATAGATTCAACCATTCACAAATAGAATCCAGAATTCCCAATCGATTCTATAGGTGTTTCTACTCGCTTTCTCCAAAGGCTTCCACTTACTTCCCCAATCACTTCATCGTGCTTCCCACTATTTTGGGAAGCGGTTTGAAATTAGCTTCCCAAACGAGTTTCCCTGCAACTATGGTCTCTACTAATACTTTAGATCTTGTACCATCCTATAAGCCTCTTTTAGGTCATGGACATTGTGGGGAATCAGTTCCTTTTAAAATTCCGGTTAGAGTCCTAGTCTGAAGTGACTGAGGGTGGTAGAAGGGTCCTCATTAATATCACATCGCCTCATAAACTCATCAAATCGTGAGATATAATATGTGATGAATATACTCCTATGCTTCAGGAAGTTCCATTGATCCAAGAGTTTCGCTTGGTGTGAGGGGGGAAGGTACTTCTCTTTCAACTTCTTCATTTTGTGCCACTAATCAATGGGTTCCTCACGCCTTTGTTGGAGTTGATGCTCAACAGTCTTCCAATGAAGTCTTGCTTGGCCCACCACCTTCATTTTGGCGAACCGGACTATTCTGGCTTTGGACATGTCATACCACTCAAAATAGTGGTCCATGTCGGCTAGCCAATCTAGGAAGATCCGGGGATCTAAGCACCCATCAAAGGAAGGGGCTTTCACCTTCACAAACCTCAATATGGCATCATCATGGGCTTCTACATCAAAGTCTGATCCTAAGGCGGGTGTTCGGCCTCTATCCCTTCACCTCGCAGGGGTGTTAGCTCAGCCTTGTTCATGCATTGACCTTTGCCGAGGGCTTTCTTCCACAGAGCCTTGGCTTTTGGCCTGATTGCTGCTAAGGTGTCTAACCTCTGGGTGAACTCCCTAGTTTTCTGAGCTAATCGGGTCTGTAGTTGAGTTTGGACTTTGGTCAATCTATCACTCACAGATTGTATCACTTGAACAGGATCCGCAATGTCTGCCACATCTTGGGATGGTAATCAGTCCCTAGGCATGTGGGCATACTGTGGGAAAGCTAGAAAGGGTATCACCTAAAGGAGACTCTCCTAGGATGTGATGCATGAACTGCTGGAGAACTTCTAATGCAAAGTTCTAGCAAGGACAACTTCTAATGCAACCTAATATGGCCTATCTACTGGAAAGAATGCAATGCTGGAATTTTTTCAGAATAAGTGTGCTAACCTACAATGCACCCTACATGCAAATAAAGGAAAATACTAATGAAACCTAAGCTCTGATACCAAGATTGATGCAGGATGCATGTTGATTCATGTGCATTAGAGATCCATGGTATTACATAAAGCAATAAGTAAGCATAAGCAGGATTCCTATCCTCAGTTCAGCATTCTTAAATTCCAAGACAGCATTAAAAGTAATAGATCTCCTTTTATTCATGCTAAGAACAAGATGAAATAAAGCTTGGACTAATCAAACTTAAAGCTTAACAAAACCTAGTACAATCAGTCCAGAATCAACACATCAATGTAAACAACTTTTTATTTGGTTCTGGAAAACAGGTTCAATAATGCACAGTTTGGGGCAGCAAGTAGTATCAGACAGCGGCGTAAAGAGGGTCTCAGTTGGACCTCAAAAGACTCAACAACTAGGGGTTGGTTTGGGTGGCAATCGGCCAAAAAAATAGAACCAGAAAATTCTGGTTTCTAACAGACCTCTAGTAAAGGGATTAATGGCGGTAACATGTGTAAACAACAGGTAAATAAAAGAGAGAGATAGAGAGATAATAGAGGTAACTTGTGAGAAAAACCTTGACCAGGTTCAAGCCGTAGGTGAAGCTTGAAGAGAAAGAAACCAATGAGCTGCCAAAGTGGTCTCAAACCAGCAGAACTTTTTTTTATTCATTCCAAAGTGTGTTTACAAGTGATGAGGGGCAACTTTTATAGCCCCAAACCCCTAGCTGTCTGCCACAAACTTTCCCTCCTTACAATCCAAATCGTGTAACACTAAAAAAACCTCATAAAACCCTATTTTGGGGCCTATTACACTTATGCCCAAAATCGAAAACTCAATTGACACTCATGTTCCAAGGACTAAACAACAAATAACCATAAATTAAAGGGCTCAAAACATAAAATTAAAGTTCCTAATCAAAAACTAAAACATAAGTAATGACAAGTGGCCCATCATATGTGGCCCCACCAAACCAAGTGTGAGCCCTACTCTCGCTCCCAATATGCTTGAATAGTGTGTAGGTTCAGAAAATCAGCAATCTCCACGTCCAAAATTAGCTCTAGCCATGGCTACATGGACTCCACATGGGTCTACTCGAACAACATGCAAAGGGGACCTCTCCTGCAATGGTATGTCCTCAGGCTGCCACGTGGCATGATGTCCTCATTAAGATTGATTTAAGAAGATACCGTGAGAAACTTCAGCAGTGTGAATACCTGAACCAGGATATTCTGGGAACTTCAGCAGCTTTTGATCTTAATTGTAACAGTCCACATGTGGGTATCTTGCAGCAGAGAGTAAGAGAAGTAGGGAGAAAATGAAGAAAATCAGAGAAGCAAAAAGAACAAAGAAAAGGAAGAAGAAGAAGAAGAAGAAGATGAATTAAGGAGGATGAGAGAGCAGGAAGAAGAAGGTAGACTAGGGATAGAACCCTATGTTCCACACTGATGTAGGAATGCCTACAAGTATGCAGAAGTTTCCCACAATTATAGGGCCCAAACAACAATCAGAAACCCACTTTAAAAGTTGGAATACCACAAGGAACTAATTCTGGAAAATTGGGGCAGCAATGGTGAAATTACCAAATTGCACCTAACAGTGCACCTGAAATTTCTGGTTTTTGGTAGGGTGATTCTTGGGCTCAAAGTGTACTTCTGTCCCGAATTCCAATGAATTTGGACATGCTTTAGTGTGTGAAGTTAAATAGGTTAGGTTGCTGTTTTGGGTGGGAAATTATCACAAACACAAAGTGTGCCCTTGGGGAATGATAAAAAAAAGATAGGTTAGTGGAGTGAAACAATAGACACGTGTAGGGTTCAGGCCTAACAACCGTAAGCTAATAGAGCTCAGAATTAAAGATGATTGAAGGGACTGTTTAGCACTAACTAATGACTGATATTTTTAATGCTAATATGAGAGCTTTCTTAGTACTTCTTGCAGAGAACAGCACAGGGAAAGGGATTAAGGCTATCGTACGTCTGTGAAGGTGTTAGGGTTATGGATTCTTGAAAGAAAACAAAAGATAAAGGAGGGATAATGTGATCGCAGGCTATAGAAATAAGGTTGGAAGAGTTTGGAGTTTGTGGGGATGAAGGATCTTGGGGTTTTTTATGTGAAGCTTGCAACAGAAAATATATAATAGAAAACAGCAAGTAAAATTTCAAGATTAAAGAACAAAAACAGTAAGAAATAAGAGAGAAAACAAGAAAGACGAAGATAATAAAAGATAGAAGAGAGAGATGAGAGAACTGAGAAAGAGATATCGTAAAGGAGAGAAAAGGGTTTCACGAAGGGTGAAGAAGTAGAGAGAAACGAACTTATCAGGTTACCACTCGTGGAACCAAAAAAAATTTCAATCAATTTCATTCAAATCTTCATAACTACCATACAACCTTTACATCTTTCCTTGTATAATATTCCATGCTTTCTCCTTCTATCAGAACTCAAAAAAACCTAATTTAAAGGGCCATCGTGCTGCACATCTAAAACAAATATCAATAAATTCAAAAATAGCCTAAAACTAGTCTTAATTGCAATTAACTCCCTGACTGAAAAGCCTTATTATAAAAACACCCTTAGTATGATAAAACCTGACAAAAATACCCCTAAAATTAGAAATTAAAAGACTAACTATGAAGGCCTATTGGGCCTTTTCCAAACCCTCTCTTGGGCCTCCAAATAGGATACTTGGACTCTAACTAGTTCACAACTACTGCATCACAAGTTCTTGAAAGTACCGCTTCATCCACAACATCTCTTTATAAGCTTCAGTAGTTGTAATTTACTCAGCCTCTATCGTCAATTATCAAAAAAAATTTTACTTGGCCTCTATGGTAGACCAGGCCATACACTTCTGCAACTGGACTGCCATGATATAGTGTCCCCAACAAAAGTAAACAATTACCCGGATATAGACTTCCTGAAATCAATATCATCTATCATATCCACATCTTTGAAACCTTCTCACATAGGTTTACCACCTCCAAAATCTAAACACATGTTGGAAGCACCCTTAAGATACCTAAGTATCCATTTAAATGCTTACCAATGTTCTTTGCTAGGATTGACAAGAAATCTATTAACTACACCAACTGCATGTGCAATGTCAGGTCTTGTGCACACCATGGCGTATATCAAACTTCTTAGGACTGATGCATAGAGAGTCTTCCTCGTTTTATCTCTTTCCTTCTTACTTAAAGGGCTTTGCTCACTACTTAACTTGAAGTGACCTACAAGTGGAGAGCCAACAGGTTTTGCCTTATCCATGTTAAACCTTTCAATCACTTTTTCAATGTACTTTCTTTGTGATAGTCATCTTGTCTGCTTTCCTATGACTAGAGATCTTCATACCCAACATTTGTTGTGTTAGTCCTAAGTCTTTTATGGAAAAATATTTGCTTAACTCTTTCTTTAACTTGTCAATCTAGTTGGTGTCATGTCCAACTATCAACATATCATCAACTAAAGTAAAAGAATGATAAAATCACCATAAAAAAATTTCTTGATAAACACACAACGGTCTAATTCTTTTATACCCATGATCCACCTTGAATGAATCAAACTTTTTATACCATTGTCTTAGGGCATGTTTCAACCAGTATAAGTTCTTCCTTAACTTACAAACCATGTGCTCCTTACCTTTGACTTTGAAACCTTCAGGCTGCTCCATATAAATTTTTTCCTTCAAATCACCATGTAGGAATGTTGTTTTGATGTCTAGTTGCTCAATCTCTAGGTTCATACTAGTAGCCAAATCCACTACAACTCGAATGAATGACATCTTCACTACAAGTGAGAAAATCTCATCAAAGCCAATGTCTGCCTTTCTTTTGCCCAAATCCCTTCGCAACCAACCTTGCCTTATACCTTTGATGCAGCACAAGCCTTACGAAAGGGTATTATCCCACGGGTTATGGTCTCACAAAGATATTAGATCAGTTTCCCTCTTAGGAGCTTTACCAAACAGATATTAGGTGACAACACTCAGAGCAATGGGGGAAATCTTAAAAAAAAAAAACTTATGTAGAACGAGCATCAAGTATTAAGGCATGACAACAAGTTAATTGAGCCTCAATCATAGAGTTAATGATGTCTAGAAGGGTAAAACTGTAAGAAACACCTCCGCTGGAAACTCTGGGCAGGATTTAAAACTATAAGGAAACCCACGCTAGGTTCATCAGAATGCTGTGAAATTAGGAAGGCTACGAGGTCTATATAGGATGAATATGCCCACAAAGTTTCAGATAATTCTGACAAGGAAAAGTGTATAAAATTTAGAACACTCAAATCTGAATTTTCCAGTTTAATCAAACATAATAAAATCCAATACAAGACCTGGCATTAGGTAATAGTGGTTAGCAAAGATATGGCATAAAAGGTCGGGCTTTAACAGATCTAATAACAACAGAAATATTTTATAATGGTGTGTAGCAGATCTGGGATTAGCCAAGGTTCAACCACAAGACATAGAAGGGTGGGCTTCTGGCTTCGGTGATCTGTAATAGATCTAGCGATAAGCACATGCAGTAGTGGGTATGTGGGGATCAGATTTAGGTTTAGGCTTGAGCAAACAGCAGGGAATACTAAAGCTCAGGTATTTGTAATAAAATTGGGTAGGTTCTGTTTTAAGGTATCACATGGGAACACAAAGGGGCTAATAGACTATGTATAATTGGGATCAACAGGGACTGGTTCAAGATTAAAATTGGAAAATAGATCAGGGTTGTACCCAGGGTTTTAAGGCTGAAGTATGGTCAGTTAATAGATTAAATCTGTGGAAAATAGGGGCTGGATTCTAGGCCACACTGAAAGGTAGCACAGTTGTACTACTGAATTTACTCAATAGTTCAATTTGGGCTGAGCTACCGGCGATCAAGACACAAGAAAGTTCAGAAAGTTCTCTCAGGTATGTTATCAACAGTTGATGGGTAAAGATTGAAGAACAGACAGGTTTTCTATTCTAAGAGAGAATACAGGCTTTATAAACTGGTGGGTTTGTGTATACAGGGCTAAACAGCAAAAAAAAAAAAATGGTATTATGTGTATCACAGGACATGTATTAGGGGTTTTCCTGGTTTTCAACAGAAAAGGGATCTGTTAATGGCTGTCATAGGTGAAAGAAGGTTGGGTTTTAGGTTTTAGAGGTCGGAAAGGCCAAGATTCAGGTACTATTAGCAGCCACAAGGTCTGAGTTCAATTTCTCTTGGCTTTTACAGTGAAGTCAACAATGAAGATGGGTGAATGGTTGCTAATCGTAGGACTTTGGAACACCACTATAGCAAGGAAAACAAAAGAAAAGAAGAAAACTAGAAAGAAAGAAGATGAGGAGGAAGAAGAAGAAGATAGAGAAGATAAGTTTCAGGTGAGTAGTCCCCACCCACTACCCTTGGTAATCCCTACCTTGGGCTTCAAGCCAAGCACAAAACTTGAAGGAGAAGAGCTCTTCGTTGGAGAAGAAACCCAGAAAACTTTATTTATTTCTCATATCATTCATTACCGATTACAAGAGAGTTCTTCTCTATTTAACGAACAAAATGGAAGAAAATAGGAATTCCTTCCTTCTAAAATCTCCCTCAGTCAACATCTCCTCTTTCCAAACCCAGATCCATCGAATACCACCCTCTTTCCCCTTTTAAACCCATTACAAAATCATCTTCAAAATTACACCCTCAAACAAATATCTAAATACCTACTCCGTCCTAACTCTTAATACTTAATAAAATATAAAACAAAATAGCAAAACCACTAAGAAAGGCTCCTAATCAACCACATGAACTTGTCTCTTTAAATCCAATTGCTTGTCTACCATGTGTCCCCTTCAGTGTTTTCATGCGTGGACCCCACTAAGGCCATGTGTGGGCCCCATCTTGTTCCAATGTACGCATCAACCTTGGTTATGAGTTATTATCTTTTGTCTTTAACTTAAATACCCACTTATTCTTGAATACTCACCTTTTATGTTCATTAGTTTCAGCTTCTTGAAAGCTCTTTAGTTCACCCCATCTGTCAACATGACATACTCATGAGGTAAGTACCTCTTAGATGCCCAATACACACTAGTGGACCTTCTCAACTGAGTTTCAACTGGTGGTTCTTGAGGGGGTTTCAACCCCAGCTCTTCTAGTTCAACATCACCTATAGAAACATCATTGTCAATTGCCTCACCATGGCCCTGCACGTCTCCCCCATCATCATTATGAACGACAGGAGGAGAAACTAAATCCAAATCAACAAGATCATTTACAAAGGATTGGGGGTTTTCAACTTTCTCAAAGTCTTCAATAGTTTAGTCTTCAAGAAAGACCACATTCCTACTTCTTATCACCTTCTTGTCAACTGGATCCCATAACCTGTAGCCAAATTTATATTTTGCATAACTTAAGAAAATACACTGTTTTGCCTTGTCATCAAACTTGGATTGCTCATCTTTGGGTACATGCATAAATGTCCTGCAACCAAACACTCTCAAGTGTCCATAAGAAACATTTTTTCCGGTTCAAACTCTTTATACAACATTTCCATTCAAAGACGTTGAAGGAAATAGATTAATTAAATAAACTGAAGTGCGCATTGCCTCCCCCAAAAAGATCTTGGCAATTTTTCCTGTGAAAGCATACACCTGATTCTTTCCAAGATAGTGTGGTTCATCTTCTCTACTACACCATTGTGTTGTGGGGTCTTAGGAACGGATTTCTCATGTTCAATACCATGATTCTTGCAATACTCTTCAAATGGTTCAATATTCTTGTCACCATTATCTGTGCAAATATACTTAAAAAAATTTCATGTTTTCCTTTCCACCATAACACGAAAGTATTTGAAGACCTGATCTTTAGTTTTCAAAGCATATGCTCACACTTTTCTATAAACATCATTTATGAAAGTAACAAAATAAAAAACACCACTAAGAGTTTTCACTTTCATAGGACCACAAACATGAAAATAAACTAAATCCAAAACATTTTCTTTTCTTTGGGAGGAGCTCTTATGAAATGAAACTCTATATTGCTTACCAACTAAACAATGAATACAATTATTCAAAGGCATACATTTTATGCCGGTGAGTTGTTTCTTGGTAGAGATTTGCAAGCCCTTCTCGCTCATGTGACCCAGCCTCTTATGCCACAAATCAATAGAAGAATCATCATCTATTATGTTCACCTCATCCTTGCATAAGTGTACTTGTGTCTTGTACAAAATGCAACACCTCTTTCCTCTTACTATAACAAGAAACACTTTGGTAAGCTTTCATTATCCATTACCAAAGTGATTGTTGTAGCCTTCTATATCTGGCTTTCTGGTTGAAATTAAATTCAAACAAAGATTTGAAACATGTCTCATATCCTTGAGAACCAATCTACATCCAACATTGGTCTCAATGCTTATATCACTCATCCTTACAATTTTTGAAGTGTCACTATTTCCTATTTTTACAACTCCAAAGTCACTTGACCTATAAGATGTAAAGAAGTCCTTGCGGCATGCGGGGGGTAGAATGGTATGAAGCACCTGTGTCAATCACCTAGTCGGTATCCTTACAAGTGAGACAAAGGCATGATTTTTTCACAATCCAAGAATATAATAATAATATCTGCATCTGAAGCAATGGCATGGTATCTTTATCACTTTGTTTTTCTTCACCCTTATCTTTCATTTTCTCTTTCCTGAGTTTTCGGTTTCCGGCATTCCTATTTATGATGACCTAACTTACCGTAGTACTAACAATTAATTTTCTTTCTTCACTTGGATCTTCCTCTCAACTTTTCACAGTTATGAGGCTTTTTACTTTTACTTCTTCCCTAGTTTTCTATGACAAGTACTTATAGTATAAAGGAATCCAAGGATTTTTTTTTTTTTTGTCTCCTCATTTAACAAACTTCATGTTACTTGAGTCATGGTAACAACCCTATCTGGAACGGAGTTGTAAAGAGACACCACTAATGTCTCCCAACTATCAAGGAATATACTGAAAAGTAACAAAGCCTACAACTCATCATCTAACACCATTTTCATATAAGAGAGTTGATTCACAATACCATGCATTTTATTCAAATGTTTTGTAATTAAACCACTTTCCTTGTACTTTAAATTCACAAGCTTCCGAATCAACAAAGTTTTTTTCCCCCGGTCTTTATCTGATATAACCCTTTCTAATTTCTACCGAAGTGATTGTGCCAATGTTTCTATGGAGACATGATTAAAAACACTATCATCTCACCATTGCCGAATAAACCTGACGACTTTCCGGTCTAGCTTCTTCCACTTGTCATTTGACATACTTTCGGGCTTAGCCCAATTTATAAGTCTTTCTTATAAAGTAAATCTTTCATTTTTGCCTTCCAAATGAGCCAATTGTTCCCATTTAGGCTAACCATCCGACTTGTGCTTGCTTCCGTGATTTGTACACGAATAATTAAAGCCCGGCTCTGATACCACTTATTGGGAACCACACACTTTTCCCTTCTATATGCAAATCAAAGGCTAACAATTCCAAGAAATATTTTACAAGCAGAAAACAGTAAAGTAAAAAAAAGTAATAACAAGCACAAAACACACAACACTGAAATTTTTAGCGTGAAAAAGTCTTCGGCGTGAAGGAAAAAACCACGGGACACCAGTCCAGAAAATACTTCCACTATTATCAAAATATGTGGGATTACAAGTCTTCTCTAATCAAAGTTAAAGGATTATAACATCAAGCAATAACTTGGATACAAGGAAATTTAGAGAACAAAACTAACTTCCAACAAGGAAATGATGCATAAACCAAAATCTTCTTCACAAGAAAAACTTGTTGTCCCCTTCTTCTCCAATGGAGAGAAATCAGCCCAAGAAAAAATACTCATTTCTTGTGTTGTACCGGTTGTAGGTGTTGAGGTGAAAGCCCTTCCTTTTTTTTGGTGTTGCATAGATGGTGTGGGGGATGAGAGAATAAAGCTTTCCTCAAGAGACCCCAACAATTGGGAGAATCATTTTCCAAACATGCTGTAGGAAGCCCTTCCCAATCCGGCTTCAGACCACCTTCCTATCCTCTTACTTCATTCAGCGGCCAAAAGAGGTCCAACCCCTTTCCATTTTGAACTTATGCGGCTTAAAGTGTCAGGTTTCAAGGAGCTGGTTAGGGAGTGGTGGAACAAGGTTCAAGTTAAGGAATTGTGGGATTCAAGTTTGCTCAAAAGCTTAAGCTACTTAAAGAAAAGATAAAGGCATAGAATAGGGATGTCTTTGGGAGGATGGAAGTTCAGAAAGCTCGTGCCTTAGAGATCATCGATGCTCTTGATCGTAAGGCCCAAGTTATTGATCTGTCAGCCAAGGAGGTCCAAGATCAATTAGTGGCCAAGTCCAAGAACTCGAAATCTTATGATGAAAGAAATCAGTTGGCGCCAAAAATCTAAGGTAGATTGGCTCAAGGGTGGAGATCGAAACACTGCTTTTTTCCATAAAATTGCCTCGTTTAAGAAGGAAGGCAATTGGATCTCCCGAATCAAATGCGGCGATAGCTGGATCGAGGATGAGAACCTTATAAATGATCACATTGTGGGATATTTCCAGAACTTGTACTCGGAACCCTCCTATCAACGCCTGTCCATTAATGGTATCCAAGTTGACTCAATTCCCAGGAAGAAAGCTACATGGTTTGAGAGACCTTTTAAAGAGGAGGAAATTTTTGCTACATTGAAAAGTCTACCGAATAACAAGGCCCCTGCCTTGGTCCAAACAGGTTTCCTATAAAATTTTATGTGAAGTTTTGGGATATCTTAAAAACAAAGGTGTTTGAGATATTCTCTGAGTTTCATGAGAAGGTTTCTTTGTGTCATAGTCTTAATTCCACTTTCATCTCCTTGATTCCAAAGAAAGAAAGTGCAGTTGAGATGAAGGACTTTAGGCCCATTAGCCTAATTGGAAGCTTGTACAAGCTACTTTCCAAAGTGCTCGCCATTCGTCTGAAGGAGGTCTTGGAGGACATCGTTTCTCCACCTCAAAGCACTTTCATTAGCGGTCATCAGATCTTTGATTGCGCCTTGCAAGCCAATGAATGTATTAACTATCACCTGAAGAAAGACCTAGCTAGAATCCTTTGCAAAATTGATATGGAGAAGGCGTATATGATCATATCAATTGGCAATTTTTCAATTTGATCATGGAAAAGATGGGCTTTGATCGAAAATGGAGGTTCCAAACTAAAACATGCATCTCCTCAGTTAGCTTTGCATTTTTGATAAATTAAGTGCCTAATAAATTCTTTCAAAGTAGTCAAAGTCTGAGACAAGGTGATCCCCCTTCCTTGTCATCATTGTGGCTGAACTACTTGGTTGGCTGATTCAAAAGGCTGTCCAGACAAATTTATTGTTAGGATTTCGAATTGGTACTAAGGACATCCCCATCTCTCTCATTCAATTTGCAGATGACTTCCTGCTTTTCATGGAAGATGATCCTCAGCAGTTCAAAGTCTCTAGATGCATCTTTCTAGTTATGGAGGTTGTATCAAGTCTCACGGTGAACCTCCAAAAATCCAAAATCATGGTTGTGGGTGTGGCTGCTCAAATGGAGGAGACCGCAAACATTATGGGCAGCAAGATTGACACCCTCCCTTCCTGGTACCTAGACCTTCCCTTAGGCCATAAACACAAGGCGGCTGCAATGTGGGATCCTATCTTAGAGAGAATATAAAGGAGGTTATCTTCTTGGAAGGGCAGATGGCTCTCCAAAGGAGGGAAGCTTACCCTCATCAAAAGTGTCTTGGCAAGTATTCCCAACTATGTTATTTCCTTATTCAAGCTCCCGGTTAGTTTTGCTTCCAAAATGGATCATATCCAAAGAGACTTCTTGTGGAGTGGCTCTAAAGGTGAACAAAAGATGCACTTGGTGGGTAAAATTCTATTTGCCTTCCAAAAAAGGAGGGTGGCCTTAGCTTACGTCCCATGCTCTCGATGAACAAAGCTTTGCTTGGAAAATGGTTGTGGCGCTTTGGCTCGGGAAGAAGAAACTATGGAGAACGGTCAAATGTTCCAAGTATGGTGAGGAAGCAGGGGGATGGTTTAGCAGATTTCCTAGAGGACCCCATGGGTGCGGGGCTTGGAAAGGTATTTGCAAGGAGATGGTTGATTTCAAAAAGTTGATTGTCTTTAGAGCGAACAACAACCTTCTGGTTCACTTTTGGAAGGAACCCTGGTGTTGTAATGAATCACTAAGCTCCATTTATCCCTCTCTTTACTCATTGACCTTCAATCAAGAGGGGATGGTGAAACAATTTATGATTAGAATTAGGTCCTTCTGCACTTGGGATCTTCAGCTCCATCGAAATCTCAACGACTGGGAGGTTGAGGATGCTAGTAGACTTATTAACATTCTTGAGTCTTATGAACTGGGCAATAAGGATAATGATGATTGCATGGTTTGGAAGGTTTGCAAGAATGGGACTTTCTTGGTTCACTCTTTTTTCCAATCTTGGATTGCACCCGAGACTACAACCTTCCCTTATTCTTCTCTCTGGTGCCATCCCATTACCACCAAAATCAGTTTCTTCCTTTAGAGTTCGATGCTTCAAAGATTCGGAATTAGTTGGGTGTTTGCTTCTTCTGTCAGTGATGGCTTTGAATCTTGGTAGCTCATGGAGAGAAGTAATTGGCATCCTAGAGGAAAACTCATTTGGTCAACAATGCCTTTTGCCATTTGCTGGAGTCTTTGGTTAGAAAGAAACACACACATTTTTTGTTGTTGAATAACATGGTGAAATTTTATAGAAGATAAGAGACTGATACAAGAAGAAAGCCAAGGAGGCGGTACAGTAGAAAAAGAGGAGATAAATGGAAGGATAAGGGGTCCAAAAACATGGGACCCAAACACCTAAAGAGGATAACGAAAAACTAAGGACATAAAGTCATAGTGAGGTAAGAGACTTCATATCAAATGTCTACATCCACTAGTTTCCGATAAAGATAGACTCCTTAGTAATACCTCTCTTGGCTAGAGCATCCGCCACCGAGTTGGCCTCTCTTGGAGTCCAAATAAACGAGATATTCATGGAGGAAACCAAAAAGATCGCTTCTCTGAGTAGATGTGCAATCCTCCAGGGGCATTATGATACTTCCTTCATCCAGCTTATCACACTAACTGAGTCTCCTTCAACGATGATGTGAGAAGAATCACTCCTTGCATGAATCAATCTTAGTCCCACCAACATAGCCATTGTTTCCGCTAGGATAGCATCCCCCATTCTGATGGGCCCTGAAAATGCTAGTACACTCACCTAAAGAATATGAGATTAATCCTCCAAAACCGGACGGCCCCAGATTAACCATGGAACATCCATCAAAATTCAGCTTTAAGCAACTGTCCTTGGAGGGAGGGAGGGAGGGGGACCAGATATGCATGACCTTCGGATTATGAGGGGTTGTGTGAATAATATTTGGAAGCTCCCTAATGAGACTATCCACTGTGACGCCTTGAAAAAAAGATTGCTTTGATGCACAATAGCCAATAGGCAATGGATGACAATTAGTTCGATCAACTGGGAAGCATTCCTTTTCTTGCCTTTGAAGAATCCTAGATTTCGCTCCTCCCACAACATCCATATAGTGACAATTGGAATGTAGTTCCATATCAATTTCCCTCTCTTCCCGTGGTGTGTAATGGACCATTGGCAAAAGAAGACCAATGGAAGACCGCAATTTCCTGTGGAAGCACTATAGATATACCAAAGATGTTAAGGAAGTGGCACCAAATCTCATAAGCAATAGGACAATGTATGAATATATGATTGACCGATTCTCCCTCCTGGAACCAGATGTGACATACATGAGGAAGAATACACCAACCTTTTCACCGACGTTGGAGCAGGTCGCAAGTATTCACACTTTTATGGGCAACTTCCCAACAAAGAGCTTTATATTGAGGCAGCCTCATACTTTTCCATATCACCTTAGAAGGAAAAACTAGAATGTTTTGGGAACTCAAGGATTAGGATATGAGAAAATTACGAAAGACAGAGGGTTTATAATTACCACTCGTAGACAAGGATCAAAATCGTGAATCTAGTTCCAATGGGTTTAGGAAGAAGTCTGTTAGGGAGAGTACTAACTCTGAAGCTTCCTCGACCTCAGAATCTCTTAGTCCTCTACAAAGACCTAAGTCCCACGTAGGGGTTAAGAGAAGGAGAGGATACTAAATGAAAACAGGAGATTGGAGAACCTTTCTTGCTTGATAAAGAAAAGATGCAGTTGAACTTCTGGGATAATGGAACATCAACCCCACTACACATCCTCCCAAAACCTTGTTTTATCCCCATTACCCGGATTGTATCTAATGTGAGCAACAAAACTCGAGTACATCTTGCTAATGCTCTTCCAAGGACAAGCTAACAGCACCCTGCCATTAGCAATTGAATCTCACCCGTTGGGGAGCAAGCCATATTTAGATGATATAACCGAATGCCAAAGACTCCTTGACTCTCTCAGGAATCTCCATAGCCATTTTGCAAAAGGAGAGTCATTTCTGAGTCTTAGATTGTCAATTCCAAGTCCTCCCATTTCAGTCGGTCTACTAACAATCTCCCACTTGATGAGTTGATCTTTTCTATATTCACTCGGTTCCCAAAGAAAATCCCTTTGTAGTTTCTCAATCTTTGATCACTCTTGTAGGAGCTTTGAAAATTTATAGGTAATAAGTGGCTAGATTAGCCAAGGTGGATTTTATGAGTGCTATTCTACCCCCAGGGAGATGTAATTTTTCTTCCATGCACTTAATCTCTATCATTTTCTCAATGATTGGTTTCCAAAATTCATATGAATTGGGGCTTCCACCCACCAGTAGTCCAAGGTATTTTAATGGCCATTTTTCCGTTTCACAACCCAAAACTGTAGCATAATCTTATAGTGCCCCTTCATCCAAGTTCAACCCCACCAATTTGCATTTCTCCATATTAACCTTTAGGCCCAAAATTCTTTCAAAACACTTTAGGATGGTTCTGACATTTTGTATGTATTCCCGGCTAGCTTCACAAAAGATTATTGTATCGTCTACAAATTGAAGATGTGAGACCGCCACATAACAGTTCCCAACCTTAAAACCTCTTATTAGATTCTGTTTCTTAGCTCTCCTTATCAAGCAACTTAACGTGTCAGCCACAATAGTGAAAAGGAAGGGGGATAGTGGGTCACCTTGTCTTAGTCCCCGCTTAGCCTAGAAAAATCCCTTTGATATTCTGTTTATGAGAACTGCATAGTGAACCGAGGATACACAACCCTTAATCCATCTTCTCCATCCATTTCCAAAACCTTTAGTTCTCATGGCATAGTCCAGATAATCCCAGTTTACGTGGTCGTAGGCTTTCTCCAAGTCCACTTTGTTGACAATTCCACGCCTTTTTTTTGCTTTCATCTCCTTAACACACTCATTAGCAATAAGTATTTCATCTAAAATATGCATGTCCTTAACAAATGCATTTCCTCATTTTTAATCACCTTTTCGGACTTTATTTTTCAACACACTCCTTTTTTCCCTTTCCATTTGATTCAAACTTCCTGACTCCTTAATCCTGTCAAAAGAATCCAACTCCAAGGAGATTCTACTTTTAACTTCCTCCTATTCCAAACTTTAATTTTTCCTTTTATGGCTTGAAGTTTTATCATGAAGCTAAAACCAGACCATCCTTTTGATTGTAGACAAGACCACCATGAAGCTAACACAACATGAAACTGTGGATGAGACAACCACATATTTTCGAATCTGAATGGGGAAGAACCTCTCCTTGGGGTAATGTGATAAAGTAAGATAAGGGAATGATCCGAGGTTGTTCTGGGGAGAGAACATTGAGATGGAAAACTGAAAATGGTTTCCCACTCATGAGAGAATAAAAATCGGTCAAGTCTACTGCAAGATGGAGTCTCCTGAAAATTTGACCAAGTGAAACTTGCATTGGCTAGAAGGATGTCCATAAGACCACACTCATTCACGAACTCATTAAAGCCCCTCACTGGTCTGGTAATTCTAGACCCCCCCTCTTTTCTTGTGAGAACCTAATTGTATTAAAATCTCCCCCAATACACCACGGGATGTCCCATAGTGTCTTTATGTCACATAGTTCCATCCAGAAATCTTCTCTTTCAGAAGGTTGTACAGGCCCATATATCGTGGATAAACACCAAGTGATTCCGTCAAATTTGTTCTGGAGCTTGATAGAGAGTGTATAAGCCCCATGAAATACATCAATGCATTCATACAATTCTTCATTCCAAATGATGATTTGGCCTCCAAAAGCCCCGATTGATGGGAGAATGCATCATTTCTTGTTTCTTAGACCCCAGATACTTCTTATCCATTTTTGGTCAACTTTTCCAACTTTGTTTCTTGTAACAATACTATCTCTGCCTTGGCAATAACATCTGTTTTTTGTTATATTCTTAGTCCTCTGTCTCCCCTCTCTTTATCAATGTGAAATATCATGATTGGATCTTTAAGTGGGATTCTTTGTTTATGGGGGTGTAGGAGTTTCTGGCTTTTTGTTTCCTCTTTGGGGAGGCCTTGCTTAATGCTTGTACTCCTCATGCTTGTAGTATGCTTGTTCTCTTTGCAATAAATTTCATTTTCTATAAAAAAAATGCTCACCTAACACACTTACATTAAAACGGTCTAAAGACCCTCGGCTTCCCCAAACTAGGCGCACGGCACACCAAATATGGAGTGGTGGGTCTCGCACTCATGGGAGGGAACCCCAACAATATTCAGGTGGCCGCATCTTGAGATTGTAAGTTGATGCCATGCTCATGCAATTTGCTCCTGCATCATGAACTACCAACCCAGCTTCCTGGGAAATTAAAGCTTTTGGTGAGCAGAAAATTGGCGATCAGTGTTGCAACTAACCCCCAACCC
>JAOXJP010249267.1:0-22198 GCA_025762735.1 Platanus orientalis
GCGCCATATAATGTTCCATGCTACCTAATGAATCTTGCATTTGGCTTATCATTGTTTCCACCAAAAACTTCTTTGGTGCCTATTGAAAGAGTTGCATAGGGCTTTAGGAATGAGAAAGCACAACATAATTGTATAATTGGAAATGACTGATATCATTGACTTAAGAAGGATTTCCCATCCTGCTTGTTTTATAAGTTAAGCTTTCTGATTCTGGACCTTACTAGATATCCTCTCACCAAGGTAGGCAAAAAGGGCTTATTTGTTCTTCCCAATAGAGGAAGGTAGCCCCAAATAGGTGCCAAGGTTGGCAACCTGTGCCATACCAAGAGCATTTGCTAATGGTTGCTTTAGATGGGGAGGGGTGTCTCGGTAGAATAAGATTTCTGATTTATGAAAGCTCACAAGTTGGCCGGATGAAAGATGAAACTAATTCAAGAGGAGGGAGATCTTATTAGCTTGTTTTATGTCAACTCTAGTGAATAGGTAACAGTTATCTACGAACATAAGGTGAGATGTGGAGGGGCTATGCCTGTGCAATTGGATACCTTAGATTTTTCCTTCATTTTCTAACCACAGAATATGTGCTTATAGTCCTTCAACACATAGTAGAAATAGGTATGGGGATAAGGGATCCCTCTATCACAGACCTCTAAAAGAAATGAAATATTTTCTTGACGAACCATTTAGGAGATTGAAAATACACATAAGAGACACACTTGTAGATCGATTGTTTCCATTTAGAATTGAAGCCCATGTATTTCACAACTGAAAGTAAATAAGTCAATTCCACTCAATCATAGGTCTTGTTTAAGCTAAGCTTGGTGGTCATATGGGCTTTCTTACAAGGAATACACTTGAGATGGTGAAGGATCTCATGAGCGAGGAGGATATTGTCCGTGATCTATCACTTTGCCACGAAAACATTTTGATAGGGAGATATTAGTATAGATTCTCAAGAAGAGATGAGCCGTGGTGGTCCCCCTCCGGACTGCCTAGATACCACAAGTGAATAGAAAGTTGGATCTACATTGGATCTCACTTGAATCGCCCCATCTATCCTCTTGAGGAGAAGTTTGGTTTCAAACTCTGGTTCAAATAGGAGGAATACACCATGCTAATGTGCTTTGGATGATTCACATCTAGAGAACAACTTTCAATTGATTAGTTAATACCTTGGAGATGATCTTGTAGATGACGTTGCAAAGGCTGATGGGTTAGAATTGGTCAACTCAAATCAGATGTCCTTGGAGATGTGGTATGTCCTTTTGAGGAATTGTTTCCCCAACCAGATTCCATTATTGTTGGAAGAAAGCTGCATGATAATCATCAGGGTCAGGATCCTTCACTTTTCGAAGACCAAAAATTGCTTCCTTTATCTCTTCTCAAGTGATGTCACAGTCTAAACTCTCTTTTGATTGGGCCAATAATTGACTATAACATTGATTTTCAATGACATTGAAACCTATTGTGAAATCTATTAATTTTGTAACTACCCGCTAACGTAAGAATGCGCATCCGATATGCTAGTGAATGGGGAATTGTGTACACACAAGATGTGTAGCGTAGACCAAACCACTATATATATATATATATATATATAGATAGATAGATAGATAGATATTAGGGACCACATGAACCCCCACCTCACAATTTAACATCTCTTACATATAAGAACAATGTTGACATCATTTGGTGGACCCGTTGATATACTTGTTTAAGTGCAACCCCACCTCTTTTTTTTTTTTTGAAGTTCGGTTCAAGACAAACAATGTCTTGATAGGAGGCTTTAATGTAAAAAAATCCATCCATTAAGATTTTCCATCATAATTAGGGCTGTCAACCATTTGCCTAAGCATTCATATCTAGTTAGTATTCGATTTGCTTAAGGCAAATACAAATGTATCTATTTCTAATTCATTTAAATATTCACTTTGTTTAACAAATGTTCATTTATAAACAAATTATATATATATATATAATTCTACTTTGGCTACATTTTTGTATTCGTTCAAACTTATGTATGTATACATGTATATATTATTATTCTAAATTAATGTTACAAATAAGATGATAGATATTAAAAGAATCAAACCAAATACATTGAATAATCTATCTATATACTAGTATCAAACCCTAACTGAAACCTCCGTAGTACCACGCTCCCCTTATCTGGTTGAACTCCATTAAACATCTTCCATCTTTATAGTTACTAGGTCTTTATTATCTTGGATATTTATCATAATCATCATCATTTTCACCTTCATTCTTGAATTAGCGACATAATAAAAATCTCCAACATCTTCTTCTTCTTCTTTAGGGTGTTCTAGTCTATATTCTTCCTATTGTTGTTACTAATAGTTGCATCCCTCTCCACTTCTCTCCCTCACCTTATGTTTTCAACCCTTTATATGTGTCACCACTCCCAAACTTTTTTTTTTGGGACAAAAAGTATAATCAAATATATCCAAATTCATGTTCGATATTTGTTTAAGTAGACAAATATGAATACATAACTTATTTTTAAATATTCTTAGACATCTGGATTCGTATTTGATATTTGATTAAGTAAACAAATATGAATACAAATGTATCTATATCCGCTTCAAGTTTACATCCCTAAATATAATAAACCTTTAGCAAACGAAAGGAAATTAAAAACATCATCACTAAGGTTGCACTTAAGATACTTAGGATCCTTTGTAGCTCTTTTGAGTGTTGCTCTTGCCACAAAGTGAAGTGTTGTGAAATAAAAAAATATTTTGTGAAATATAATGCTTAAGGAAAATAAAATCATTTTATTTTCACCTTCCTTTGCCTGTTGCATTTATTTTTTTTCCATGCATCACTTGGTAGTGAAAACAAAATGAAACAAAACTACAAAGAATCCTCTTCACAAAAAATAAAATGAGGAGGAGGTTGTGATCACCCTTAGCTATCTCCTTATTTAACTCAATAGAGCCCTTTTACCAAAAGAAACAAAGCATTGACCCTGCTACTCGAGGTCACTTACATGAATCTGGTTTAGACATTCCACACGATCTGGGGCCTTATTATCCGTTAAGGTTAAGCATGGACTCGGGCTAGCCCGAGCCCGGCCCGGCTCATCCCGAAATTTGGCCCAAAAGGCCCGACCTGAGCTAGGCCCAAGTTGAAGGCCCGAACTGTATTAAGGCCGGGCTCAGGCTTACCTCGGCCCAGCCCGAAGCCCGAACTTATATAATTAATATATATATATATATATATATATATATATATATATTTAGCTGTTGACGAATGTTGCGGCTCTCTCCAGCCGCTAGCTTAGTTTGAACGCCTACATTAGGAAACACTGAAAGAAGCTCGTTGAGGCTAATGTCGATTAGTCTACAATGGTGAGAAAACTCGCCGAGATAGAGAATACACTGAAGGGTACTGAGGTGACTCTAGAAGAAGTTTGAGACCAACTTGAGGGAGAAAATGCTAGGGTGGTAGAGCTACAAAGGTCTTTGGATGACCTGAAGGAGGCCTTAGGCCAAGAGGGAGAAAGTCGTCGAAGAGGTGGTGGTCACCTTCCAAAAGTCTGATGCCTTCGACGATGCCACGTTAGAGTACTTCATCAACGGCTTCGAGACTCTTTGCCATCAGACTCTCCGTGGCGTATCTAGACCTCAATCTCTTGAGTCGGTTGGGCCCGAGGCGAAGACAAGGGATGCCGAAGGAGAGCCCAAGAAGGATGATGTCATCTCCTGAAAGCAAAGCCTTTCCTTTTCTCTTATTATGTAGGCCGAGGGCCTCTATATGTATGTGCTAAGGGAAATTTATATATATATATATATTTTTTTTTTTTCACTTTTACTTGCATGGTCATCTTTGTAGTTGTTTGTTACATGTTGCAAGTTGTATGTAACTATTCTTTATGTACTCTAAAACTTCTCGTAATTCATTATAATTGTTTTTGTAGACCTAGGGCCGTTTTACTAGACTTGATCCATTTTTTCAACACTGCTCAAGATTTCGTTGTTAAACGCTTTAGTAGACCAAAGGTCATTTTACTGGACTTAGTCCATTTTTCTAATATCGCTCGGGATTTTGTTGTTGAACGCTTTAGTAGACTGATGGTCGTTTTACTAGATTTGATCCATTTTTCTGACACCACTCGGGATTTTATTGTCGAACACTTTAGTAGACTGAGTGTTATTTTACTAGACTTTGTCCATTTTTCTAACAGCTTGAGATTTCATTGTCAAACGATTTAGTAGATCGATGGTCGTTTTATTGGACCTGGTTCATTATTCCGACACTGCTTGGGATTTTGTTGTCTAACGCTTTGATAGACCATGGACTTGGTCCATTTTTTTGAAACTGCTCAAGATTTTGTTGTCAAACGCTTGGTAGAACGATGGTCGTTTTACTGGACTTGGTCCATTTTTTGGATACCGCTCGGGATTTCGTTGTCGAACACTTTAGTAAACCGATGGTTGTTTTACTTGACTTGGTCCATTTTTTCGACATCGCTCGGGATCTCATTGTAGAATGATTTAGTACTACACACATTAGCAAACACAAAACTTTATTATTTCAAAATTTAGATTACATGCTCATTGGTAGTACATTTTCAGTTGTTCGACATTCCATAGTCGAGGCAGAGGTTTTCCTTTTATGGCTTCTAGGTAGTAAGTGCCCACTTGAGCGGACTTGGTCACTCGGTATGGTCCCTCCCAGTTAAGTCTCAGCTTACCATCACTTGGGATTTGTGTGGCCATGCTCATCTTTCGGAGGACTAGATCCCCATTGTTGTACCCCCTCGGACGGACTTTTGCGTTGTGGTACTTTATCATTCTCTACTGGTTGGCTACCACTCGAAGTGAGGCTTCATCTTTCTTCTCCTTTACTAGCTCTAGGTTCAGCTGCAGCTCCCTTTCTGCCTACTCAGTCTGCGACCGTTGAGTTCTAAGGCTTGCTAGGCCAATTTCGATCGGTATGACTGTTTTGCTACCAAACGCTAAAGGGAAGGGTGTCTCTCCTGTTAGGCTCCTCGGGGTGGTTCTATATGCCTATAAAACCCCTGATAACTCCTTGAACCACTGTCCTTTCTATGCATCTAGCCTGGTCTTTATTGTTTGTAGACAAAGCATTTTTACGAGCCACCATTATCCCCAACCGAATTTCCACCATACGACCTTTGTCTCACCAGAAACCACTTCATTGTTCCCACAGACGGCGCTAGCTGAAGATACAGAATCCCGGCTCACCAAGATAGTCTCCTAGCAGTCCTCAATTTGGAATCCTCAATTCAACCCTACCTACTATCAGACGATGAGGAGCGTCGATGTGGCGCCAGCCTACACCCCTCCGGCGCTTAAATCAGTCTCTGATCAACTGTTAAATCTCCTTAACTTTCTAATTAAAATTGTTTTCCTACCTTCTTGGCTCCTCGCTCCTTTTTGCAGGCAGAACTTTTCTGTTACGAGTTTGTTACCTCGAAATTTATGTAGCCACATTGCACTAACAGGAATATTCCAAGTTTGTTGGGAAGTTAGTACATTACACATGGCTACGTAGCATCGGTAGAACCTCTGCACTACTTCTCGAGTTCAACTATCTTGTCATTTTAATGGTCAGTTCATTCAACCCTATGTAGCGGTTGCCAGTTTAGGGTGGTCATTTGGAGTTTACTTGGTCTACTACTTGATTCTTGGGTGTCGTGCAACCGACGGGCTCATCATGCTTTCCTCTTAACGATTGGTCCGGTTCTAGTTGACCTGGTACTCAGGTTGTCCTGTCGTTGGTTGGGCACTCAGGTTATGTGATCATCAGTTTAACCCGGGTGGGTCACCTAGTAAATGGGTTGGGTCCGAGTAGTTCACTCAGTTGGTGTGCTCGGGCTAAATCCGTTGTCATCAATTAACAAATGGGTCATGGTCTGGTTAACCCATATAGTCTTATACTGTTAATCAACATGACACGAACCCATCCCATCAACACGAATTGCCACCCCTAGTTGAAAGTAACTCTTTTGAAGCTATTGCTATCGTTGCTCTTAAAACATCGAACATCAATTGCCCATGGAGGATTAAACATCTACTTGTCAAGAGGCTATTAGGTCTTGTGTTGATGTTAAATTTACGCATGTGAAGCTTGAAGCAAATGTTAAAGCCCATGGTTAAAAGGGAAACTCAGACTTTGACATTAGTAGGTTTGTGCCTTTTCCTTTTGGTTAGTTCTAATGGAATGTTTATCTATGGAAAAAGAAGAATAAGGGCATTGTTAATACACCCTTAAGTCAGTTTTGGGCTTTGCCCTGATGTGGCTCTCTCTCTTATTGACTTTAAGTTTCTTGTAACATTTTTTAACAGTACATGGGGATGTAAAGATTATTGCGTTAAATTGATTGCTAACTAGCTTTAAGGCAGGGGAGGTGTTCAGAGCTGTGAATTTAGAACGGAAGTACAAATGATATATTTCATGAAATTATTTTCCAAGACTGTATTATCACTGTAAGCTTAAGATTTTTCATCCTTTATCGCAAGACTTAGGATGTCAATTAAGGTAATAACCGGTCATCTCCATCTCTAATAAATAAATAAATAAGAAAAACAACTTAGTAATACAATGCATAAATATAATTAACCTCTAAAGGATCATATATTATGGTATAATGCAAGTGAAACTAATTATTTATATCAAATTATGGTAAGTTGGTAAGTCTGTGGGCGTCTGTACTACAGACCTGAGTTCAAAACCCATCTTCTCCTACTAACATATTAACCACTCTCTAGTCGGATTAGAGATAAACCAAATTCCCTTTGAATTAGACAACCTCAATGTTCTTGTCCATATCACCCCCTAACCATGTACTACATTTTTCTCCATATGATTAACAGGTCTTGAGTTTCCTTAGATTTTTTAATTTGGACGAAAGTGAGATAATTATTAGGACTATTGGCCTGATATTTGTCACATGGAAAGCAGTTAATTTCAAGTACGTAGGCCAATTTTGGCCCACAATGCCAGACAAAGGATAATTCAATAATACAAATAGGTTAGAAGAGTGTTTAAGTAAACACAAAGTATCATTTCACTTGCTGATTTGAGACTACCATGATATTTTTGCTAGGGTCACTAGGGCTCAATTCTGTGTTTTTTGTTGGATTAAGATTATAATAATAAAAAATGGACCTACCAATAATTATAGACAAAAGAACCACCTCACTGCTTTATATTATTTGAATCCAAATAACAGGTCATTATATGATGTATGCATTGCCAAGGGGGTGGGGCCTGCGAAAAGTGTATGGCCCCACCACCCTCTTTGTGTCTCCGCTCACCACGATGCGTCGCATAGGATACAAGTCTCATTGACAACCTTGCACTACCACCGCCCACCGGCGGAGGGTGGGGTCAGGGTAAACACGTTAATACAAATCCATTGAAGAATTATTCGTCCGTAGAGTTGAAACTTAAAACCCCGACTTCTCTAGCCTGAAATCCTCTATGCCACCCTCCTTGTGAGCCACTTAATAACCACACAAAGGGCCTGAAATCCTCTGCGACTCCCCCCTCAGTGATGCATGAGGACCAAGGTAGAAGGTGGGAATCAATTCACTTCTGGAGTTGTCACTTCACCCCCCAAAAAGTGAATTGATCCCCTCTCTTGTGTGGCCATTGAGTGACTCACAAGGGGTGGTGTAGAAGATATCACCCTGTTGTTCCTTGCTGTGTCCTGGGCACTATCCTTTGACACCGAAACCTGGACATAACATTTTCTTTTAATACAAATAACATAACAGACATCACGCCCAAGTTTGTGACCTACCAAACAGTCCTGAAGAATTAGGTACAAACAGTCCTTAGCAAGCTAGGTGCGAATTGCCATTTCGGATTTGGTAGGACAATTTAAAGTTAGGCCAATGTAAGATTGACATTAGGGGCTGATGCATCAGTGCCAAAAAGTGAAAAGCATCCCCAAAAAGTGTATTTTCACTTTTTTGGCGCTGATGTGTTAACCCATAATGTGATTGGTATGTTAGGCTAATTTTAAGTTGTCCTACCAAATTTTTGGTACCAAAGCTCCCAAACAGTGGGTCCCTACAAAAGATTTAAAATGTGCACTTGTTAGAAAAAAGAGTCCTCAAGTACCGAACGATATCAACTTGCCTTTAAAAACACGTGGCATTTGTCACAAAGTGCGATAGGATCGTGTCTTCCCTTACCTGGCATTGACAACAGGATATAGGGTTTTTCCGACCCTTCCCTCTTGCTGCAATGAGTCATAATCTATTACGGCTGTTTCACTATTTAATAAATGAACAAATTTAAATTCCAATAATACCCTCTCCTTACACTTAAATTACTTGGAACAAGATGGCTCTTTCTATTATTTATTTACGTTAAAGACAGTGTTATTTTTGTCTCCAAGAGTATTGCCCGATGGTTCCTTTGTTTTTTTAAATCTCCCACCAGTTTCTCCATTCCTGAAAACGACGGAGAATTTCGAAACGTTTCGCTTTCTGTTCCTGTCAATAATGGCGTCTCCATTCTCTGTTATTTCAACAACTCCCGCTCGTCCCTTCGTTAAATGAATCGCTTCAGACCTTTTTTGGCCGGAATCTGTATTCCGGCGGGAATTGGCCGGAAAAAGCTTTTGCCTTTTCTCGAGATCTGAGTTGTTGATAACTTTGATTTTTTTACCTTTTCTGTATGGATTAATGTCAGTTCTCTGCCGACAAAGAAGTAGATTTCGCACTTTTTGCGTGCCATTTTTCCTTTTTTTTTTTTTTTTTGTTTGTTTATTCTCTGATTCGCTGTTTGTCACCTGCTTCAATCGCGCTACAAAGCTGCTTCTCTTTTGGGCGAAACCTCAACTGGAAAGTTCGCCGGGAAGTTTGTTTTAGGGGACTACGGATTCCGGCGATTTTGCCGGAGCTGAAGGTGAAGTATAAAAGAGGTCTTTTCTATTCTTTTCTTCTATTTTTTAAGAAAGTGAAGGTAGTTCGATTGTGTTTCTTTTGAAATCTTTTGTGGAGCTCTATTAGGGTTTAAGAACCGTTCAACTAGTTTTGCATTTAAGCTTCTCTGCGAGTTTGAACTTGGAGCGATTGGCTGGAACTTGGCTTTGAAGATTGTCCAGATGTGGTTTTTGTTTGTGCATCTGAGAGATTGAAACGCGTATTTTTGCTGGTAAAGACGGAGGGTTTTGATGGACACTAACGGGAAAGCTCCTATTAAGGATGATAAAGACGTCTCCGCTGAGAGAGCTGCGGGCGGAGTTGAAGTAGTTTTACTGATTTCAGGTGAAGAAGAAGCTTCGAAGGAGAGCAGAGAGATTAAAGGCACTTCAACAGATGCTGATTGGTACTCTTTTTCGAAGGATTCGGAAATTTTAGCTCCAAAACAAGTGAGTATGGGGTCTCCACAGAAGGAACAGAAGGGTTCGAATGCCGGATTCTCAGAGCTAGAGAGTCTCAAGTCCAAAGTTCAAATGTCCACATTCCTGAGTTCTCCTCCATCTCCAGACATGGCGAAGTTTGGTGCCAGTAACAGGCCTCCCAAAATCCCAGCAGAAGCCCTCGGTCGACGACAGTCGCTATCTAGGTCTGTTTTCTCTAAGCCAAAATCCAGATTTGTAGATCTATCTGGTCCGACTACTATGAATATTATTGTAGAGAACAACCCGTTGATGCAGTTCCCTGCTGAACGAGCTTCAAATTCGCCGTTCAGGAACTCACCTAGCAGGAATTCCCCCAACAGCAAAGTCACTGCCAATACTCCTAGGGAAAATATAAGAACAGCCCCTGTTACCCCCAAAACGCCACTGATGGCGTCTCCTGGAGGAGAGGAAGAAGATGAAGAGATCTACAAAAGTGAAAATCTTCCATCCAGGGTAAAATCCCGTAAAGCGTTGAAAATTAGACTTTTGACCGAATGGATTGCTTTTTTTGGCATTACGGGGTTCCTAATCGCTTGCTTAACTGTTCACAAATTGCAAAATACCATGATTTGGGGCTTGGAGATATGGAAATGGTGTGTGCTGGTAATGGTAATCATCTGTGGTCGATTGGTTACAGATTGGTTCATCCGTGTATTAGTTTTCTTGATTGAAAGGAATTTCTTGCTCAAGAAGAAGGTTTTGTATTTTGTGCATGGATTGAAAAAGAGTGTTCAGGTCTGCATTTGGTTGAGTTTGGTTCTTCTTACGTGGGCTTTGCTTTTCAACCGTGGGGTCAAGCGATCACGCCACACCGCCAAAGTTCTTCATTACATTACCAGGGCTATTGCTTCTTGTCTGATTGGGGCATTTATATGGCTCATAAAGACTCTCTTACTAAAGATCTTAGCTTCTTCTTTCCACGTCACTACATTCTTTGACAGAATTCAGGAATCAATCTTCCATCAGTATGTTCTTCAGACCCTTTCTGGGCCTCCATTGATGGAGTTAGCAGAGAAAATTGGCAGCTCTAAGAGTGCAGGGCAGCTGAGTTTCAGGAGTATGAAGAAAGAAAAAAAAGGGGAGGAGCAAGAGGTGATTGATGTGGGGAAGCTTCATAAGATAACGCAAGAGAAGGTTTCTGCTTGGACAATGAGGGGGTTGATTAATGTGATAAGGACTTCAGGTCTGTCCACCATCTCGAATACACTCGATGAGAGTGTTGATGATGAGGGAGGTGAACAGAAGGATAAGAAGATTACTAGTGAGTGGGAAGCAAAGGTAGCTGCTTATCAGATTTTCAGGAATGTTGCCAAGACTGGTAGCAAGTGAGAATATCTTTCAACCTTCAAGTGATTTGAAGTTCTGATGATTGGTTGTCCTGTACTTGTCTTACCATTTCCTGTTTCAATATTTATGGACTAGGTATATTGATGAAGAGGACCTTCTGAGATTCTTAAATAAGGAGGAGGTGAGCAATGTGCTTCCACTGTTTGAAGGAGCTTCAGAGACTCGAAAGATAAAGAAATCATCTTTGCGGAACTGGGTGGTAAGATTTTGTTCGATTTTTCTTTCTAACATCTCCCTCACTTTTCTACAGCCTTTTTCTTGTATCCTAATCAAAAAATTCTCTGAAAGTTCAGCAGATTTCTGGCATATTTGGTTAATAAATCATGATTCATGTAGTGATGGATTGAGATACAAAATTCTCTGAAATTATGAATGGTGTTCTGCTTGATATTCTTGGTTCCTGGTAAAGCAGCATAAGGAAGTGCCTTGCTATTAGTATGACATTTTTAGTAGTCTGTTTAAGTTATGAGTCTTGAACTGGATAACTTATCTAAACAGACTTTACAACCTGATAAGAAAACCTGCTTTCTTCATCCATTTCATATATATATATATATATAAAGAGAAAAAGAACAGAAACTTCTTTTATGTGGAGGAAATGTTCATTTCTTAACGCCATGATCTCGATGTTTTATCCCTCCAGGTGAAGGTTTACCTTGAACGCAAGTCACTTGCCCATTCCTTAAATGACACAAAAACAGCTGTAAAGCAGCTGAACAAACTTGTATCTGGAGTTGTGATTGCCGTGATCCTTGTTGTGTTGCTTATTTTGATGGGAATCGCAACGACCCAAGTGCTCCTCTTCATCTCATCTCAGCTTTTACTTGTGGGTTTCATGTTTGGAAACACCTGCAAGACTATATTTGAAGCTATCATATTTGTATTTGTTATGCACCCATTCGATGTTGGTGATCGTTGTGTCATTGATGGAGTGCAGGTAATTCCTTAACTAAAAATAATTTATTAAGTATATTAGTTTTACTTGGTTAACTTTGCTTGATTAGATGTAACCTTGCAGATGATCGTTGAAGAAATGAACATTTTAACCACAATCTTCTTGAGATATGACAACGAGAAGATATACTATCCAAATTCAGTCCTGGCTACCAAACCCATCAGCAATTTCTACAGAAGCCCGGAAATGGGTGATGCTGTGGAGTTCTCTATTGATGTATCGACTTCAGTGGAGAGTATTGGAGCACTAAAATCTAGAATAAAGGCGTAAGTTATTAACTTTGGCCTTTTAGTGTCTATTATTTACTTTATAGTGTATTTTGCAGTACTGAGGAGGTAAAGTTTAGGTTGATTCAGAATGATATGTTTATGCTTGGAGGTTCACTTAGCTCAAAACATCTACTTCTCATAGTCGTAATAATCTTATTGATAAAAGAAAACAAAATATGATAAACTTGCCACCACATAGATTGTCTAGTTGTTGTAAATTTGGAATATTTGATAGATTTATTAATTTTCTATTGTTCCTGACGTTAAGTGGCAACTTATTTCTAGGAATTTTTATGAATATAATGTGTTATTGTATAATTATCACTACTATATGATTTATTATTATATTTAAACATTAAATTATTTTTTAATTTTATTTATTGCTGCTATATATGTTGATGTTGTTGTCACTTACTTTCTGTTTCTTCAACTCCTCATTTTATGCCTAAAATCCGGATTCCCTGAATCAATTGCAGCCTTGAGGAAATGTATTTATTGCTCATTTCTCTTTTCTTTGTTTTCCTTATTTGCTAAAGTTTTTAGTGATTGCTACCCTTTTCTTTTTCTCAAATCTTTTCCCACACACATTACCCCTCTCCAGGTTTGATGATTTTAAATTTCAGACCCATCATTCCCACTGATACACATAATGATCAACTTTTACATCCAGCAGGTTCCAGAAAAGTCAATGCTTTTATACTGTTTTGAATGTTCATAGTACCATCCAAGCCACACCTTATATTGAGGAATTTTGTTTCTTGGAGTCTGCTTAGGTGAACTGAGTCCAACAAATCCTTAGTTTGCAATGGCTCGTCCTGAATCACGACTCATTCACCTTAATCCTTCTCTATTTGTACACTTACTGGTTCTTAGTAAGTTGGGGTCTGGCTGATTGGAAATGAGGTTTCAATCATTGAGTAATCTTTCTACCATTTCATCTGCTTTAAACTAAAGTAACAGTGAGAAGAGGTTGCTTGTGTGAGAATGGATTTCAACGAAATCCTTATATTTACCAGGAAACCGTTGTAGACATGTTTTCGACTTTTGAACAAACAGAGGTATTACTAGGTTGTATCGCATTTTAATGTTTCCTAGGTATAATGTTGATGGACCTTGAGTCTGAAATTGAAGGTCAATTGCGCTTCAGTTGTCACTTCTCATGACAGTTTTACAATCAAAAGTGGAGAATGAGTATAAGTTCAAGTAATTAAAATGCTAGTGGTTTTTCAAGTATTCCTTTCCTTAAAATGGAGTGGGGCTTCAGTCATAAGCAATCGAATGACACGGACGGCTGTCCTGATTTCTTTTTGATTCTGTTGACAGATATGGATGTGGTTCATCTTGCTTTAACAACTCTAAAGACCATCTGAAATATATAAAAGGTATAAAATCCAAAAATCATGAACATATAGAATCCAATAATCAAGGGATGTCCACCACAATATATTCTAGACACCTCAACATTCCCTCTACAAAGATTTCCAACTCATGTGCACAAGGCAAGGGGAAGGTTCTAGAGGAAATGCTTAGCACAACATTGATGAAGATTCTAAAGGATATTCTAGACACCTTCTACTTTCTAATTTTGGATATCATCAACACCTCAACATTCCTATTACAAAGATTTCTTTTGTTCCAAAATTCATTTTGTAGACCTGTAATCTATATAAAAAGAATGATAATTCACTCTCTTAAGGTAGAGAGAATACGCAAAAACGTTTTGTGGTATCAGAGCCTAGCACAACTCAAGTTGTGTGAGATCCCATTGAGTATCCTATGTTTTCTTCCGCCATGGCCAATACAACAACCAACCAAAACACAAAATACCCTTATCCCTCAACCTTGAACATGGGAAATTTTGTATCTATCAAACTTGGACAAATTATCTTTTGTGGAGAACACAAATGCTTGAATTAATTGAGAACCAAGAACCTCACTGGATTCATCAATGGAGGGGCAATATCACCACCTAAAATGATTGTCGTCCCAGGTAGCTGGTCAACTACTGGTGAGAAGATCATCATCAATCCGGATTTCATTGAATGGAGACGTTCGGATCGTTTGTTGCAAGGCTGGATAATTGGCACCTTAAATGAAGACGTTTTGAGTCTTGTTGTTGGAGTTGAATCCTCCAAAGAGGTATGGAACACCCTACATGATGCTTAAACACAAAATTCTCAAGAACAAGAATTCTATCTTACACAAAATTTACAAATGCTCTGAAAAGGTACTTCATCTATATCTGACTACATTCGAGATTTTAAAAACATTTGTGATGACATAGCCGCAAGAGGGTAGCCTGTTGATGATAAGAAGAAAGTTTTTGTGCTACTTAATGGTTTGGGGGTTGAATACAAATCCTTTATTACTACTATGCTTAAACCCCCAACACCCTCTTACGAAAAAATCATCCCACTTCTTCAAATCCATGAGAGATGGTTTTCAACTCTTGAAACTCATCAATCTAACAATCAAACTGTTGCCTTTGTAACTTAAAGGGGATGAGGTTCTCCGCCTAGAGGTTGTCATAATAATTTTTCGTCACTAGGTAGAGGCTTTATGAGCCACACTAACAGAAGAAATTTTACACCAAACCACCCAACATTTGGTAAGAGTTATGGTAAAAAATCTGAATTGAAAAATGATGTTTATTTTTTAACACTAGATCTCTTCCAACTTGCCAAATCTTTAGCAAAAGGGGACATATTGCAGTCAAATGCTAGCACAGATTTAACCAAAATCTTTTGCTCCAGATGATGTCCCATAGGTACTTGTAGCTATGACTCTTAGTGATAGCCAACTACCTAAGAACATATGATAGCTATGACACTGGAGTATCAACACATATGATTGGAAATCTAAGTAAATTGTTCAACCTAAGAACTTACTCATTATGATTCTGTGATGGTTGGCAATGGTCATTTTTTTATTTTATTTTATCATAAAGGCAAAAAAAATGTATATATTAAAATAGAAGGAAGAAAGAGAGAACACGAGAAGTACAAGCCCTTCCACCCAACTAAAACATAATGGTGTCCCAATTAAAAGCCCATTCAACAAAACTCGAATTAGAAAACAAAGGTAAATGAGACACCCAGTGAAAGAGAAGTTCGAGAATGCGATCCTTCAGCTTGTGTAGTGCCATCTCTTTTCCCTCAAACACTTGGGGCATTATGTTCTGTCCAAATACCCTAGCATAATACATGGGGGATACAGATCCAAAGTAGCTTTCCCCCTTAGGATAGGGGACCTCTAGGGCCATCAAACCAAGTGGACAAAGCTGCAGACAATGACTCAGGAGGGACCTAGGAAACCTTGAAGCACATCAACCACTCCGCCCAAAGAGAGGAAGCGATAAGGTAATGTAAAAACAAGTGATTAATCATCTCTTCATTGCTTTCACACATACAGCAAATGGCTAGCCAACTGAAGGCCTCTTCTCTGGAGGTTATCTATAATGAGAGCTTTGTTCAAGTGGAGTAACCAAACGAAGAAACATACTTAAGATGGCATCTTTGACCTTCAAATGTGAGTCGCAAGACCTTTCAGATTGCCTTTAGGCCTAATGAGGTCATACATGGAGCGAACAGAGAAAGTATCCACATTCGTGGGAGCCCATAATCTGCTATCTTCATCCAAGATCGTCCCAACCTCCACCCGGTCCAAACAGATTAGGATCCTAGAAACATAAAGCACCTCTCAATTGTTAACCTCCTGCCAAAGATGAAGATTCCATGCTACTCTCCCTTCTTCTCTCACCATATGGTCTTTGATTGTCCCAGTTTTTCGAAGAGCCAAAGCAAACAGATTGGGAAAAGATATTATCAGCGGAGTGGGACCACACCATGTGTCATGCTAGAATAGAACTTTATCCTCTTTTGTCACCTTAAAGCAAACCCAATTTTAAATTCCTCCATTTCTTGGAAAATGACCCTCCACAGGCTTGAGCCAACTACCCCGGTCGGCTTCTTAGTATGTCACCCCCTTCCATGATCTTTATACTTAGCAGCTATCACTCTCCTCCATATGACATTAGGCTCATCACCGTATCTCCATAACCATTTTGACAAAAGAGCTCGGTTCATCTTCTTAAGCACACAGAGCCCTATCCCACCCTCTTTCATTAGAAGCTAAGTTTGATGTTTGTTCACTAGGTGATAGCTATGATCTTTGCCCGTTGAATGCCAAAGAAAGCTTGCTCTAATTTTTTCCATATCCTGCAAAATGGAGGAAGGGGCCCATGATAGACATGAAATAAACTAGAAGATTTGATAAGGTAGCATTCATTAATGTGAGCCTTCCTCCTTTTGAAAGATATCTTCCTTTCTAGCCCACCAGTTGCTTTTCAAATCTCTCAATAACCCGATCCCACAAGTGTTTTGACCTACCTTTGCCACCTAAAGGAAGACCCAAATACGTCCTTGGACAAGGAGAAATAGCACATCCCATCAAGTCCGTCAACCGGATCAGATTCAGAACCACATCCACTGCCATCATTCTACTTTTAGGGAGATTAATTCTGAGTCCGGAAAGGCGGAAACTGCCTTAAACATCAGAAGAATGACCCTTAAGTTTCGGACTTCCTCCTCCAAATTAGGGAGAAACACAAGTGAATCATCCGCAACCTAGAGAAGGAGGACGGTTGGCCATTCAGCCCCCACTTTATAGCCACTTAGACATCCCGTTTTGAAGGTTTCCATGACCATGTTGAACAAGAAAGGAGGTCCCCTTGCCTAAGTTACCTTTGTCCTTTTAAAAAACAAAGTGAAGTGTCATTCAACAGAACTAAGTATAAAGTGGAAGAAACACAGACTTTAATCTAGAAACACCATTGGGCACCAATCCCATTTGATGAAGAGTCCAATTTAAGAAACTCCAATTGATATGAGCATAGGCTTTCTCCATATCAATCTGACACACAACCCCAGGCTTGTCCATTCGTTGCCAATAATCGATACATTTATTAGCCATTAGAGAGCAATCCAGCATTTGTCTTCCCTTTACAAAAGCGCACTAAGACGGAGAAATCACAACGAGCATTACCTCCTCCAGCCTTCTAGCAAGAGTCTTACTTAGGAGCTTATAGAAGCTGCCCACAAGACTAATAGACCTAAAATCCTTTTAGTCCATGCCTCCGTTTTTCTTTGGAATTAATGAGATGAAGGATGAGTTCAAACTATGACATAAGGTTCCATTAAAATGGAAGTCCTCAGCAGATTTCATCACTTCTGGACCTAAGATGTCCCAAAACTCCGAGAAAAACCGCATAGGGAATCCACCAAGGCCTGACGCTTTTTCCTCTTGTGGACATTTGAGGGCTTCCAAGACTTCTGTTTCTGAGAACAATCTTTCCAAGCGGGTAGCTTGCTTCTCAAATATTCTGTTGAATATGAGTCCTTCCAACCGGGGTCTATCATTAATAGGCTCCACGAACAGCTCCTTGTAAAACTATTTAATAGCATGAGCAATCCGTTGATGGCTTGACACCTCGATCCCCTTTATTCGCAAACTAGAAATTGCATTTTTCTGCTTTCTTAGAAGCTATCTGATGGAAAAACCTAGAGTTAGCTTCACCATACCGCAGCCAATCCATCCTAGCTTTTTGTCTCCAACTTAGGTCTTCCATCTTCAGCCATTCCCTAAAGCTTTTTCGAGTCGTCTCCCTTTTCATTTTCATCTCAATCGATAGGGTCATGTTTTGTTCGTGCACATCTAACTCCTCCAGCACTCGCAGACATTCAGCCTTCTTTTGCTCCACTCGCCCTAGCTTATCTCAATTCCATATTTTAATTTACTTATTTAGGCCCTTGAGTTTCTGCGCGAGGACATAGCCAGAAGTCCCCATAAATCGCATCTCAGTCCACCATTGTTTAACCTTGTCTTTGAAACCAGGAACCATCAGCCACATAACTTCAAAACAAAAAGAAGTAGGGCCCCCAGCTAATTCTGCATGGCTTAGCAGGATAAGGATGTTATTAGACGTTGTATTCAGCAGTGCCATTGCGATAAGGTGCCAAAGTGATTTGTCAAACTAAAGGAGAGTAAGAATCTATCCAACCGACTCATAGAGGGTGGGTCTTGATTATTGGACCAGGTGAATTTGGCCCCTATTAGCTGAACATCCAATAAACCATGTGAAGAAATGAAGTTAGAAAGAAAAGAAGAAAAAAAACCATTTGAGCAGTCAAAGAGTGAATACCGAATTTCTTAAGTGAGGTTTACACGATATTGAAGTTGCCTCCAATGCAGTAAGGGAGGGGCCAACAAGCAATGACATCCGATAGCTCCTCCCATATACGACTCTAATTAGAAGCATCATGTGGCCCATACACCCCGAAAAGCATCCACTCAAAAGAGTCATCCACCCCTCTGCACCGAAGCAACACAGAGAAGTCCCTAATCACAATGTCCATCACCTCGAGAGAATCCTCGTTCCATCCCATGAGAATTCCCCCCGAAAGGCCTCTAGCTGGCTTGTGACAGAACTTTCATCTTCTTATACCCCATATGTCAATAGCCTCATTTTGCCCGAACGATGCTAGTTTAGTTTCTTGCAAAGTAACCAAGTCAAATTTCCATCTCCTACACACATCCCTAACACACGCCTTCCTTTTTGTCCCCCCCCCCAACCGTTTAACATTCCATGATAAGATTTGTATTTCATGGCAAATGATTTGCTTTGAACTTCCCTTCTCCTCCTTCATACCCCTTCTCATCTGACTTCGGCTGCTCGCTTTTGAAGTAGCTCCCTTCATAATTAACACTTGAAGATAGACATTTTAGCTCTCTGCTTTTTCTGCCCACTTGTGTAGCTTTGGCCATCTGATGTCTTTATTGATATCGGACATCATCAAATGATGATTAAAAATGTGCTTTTAGTATCGGAATTAAAGAAAAATCTTCTATTAGTGAGTCAATTTGCCAATGATAATTCATGTAATTTTGAATTCTCCAATGTTGGTTTTGTCATAAAGGATAGGAGCAACAAAAACATCATGATGGAGGAAAATAAAAGAGGAAATCTCTATGTGATTGAAGAGGCTCCCCCAAAAGCTCTTTTTTCAAATAGAAATCAAGATGCAAGTGAACAAGTTTGGCATTAGAGGCTATTTGTGATTGTTATCAGATTGGAAAATCTTGCCAATTGCTTTTATCTCATCTAGAAATTTCTCTAATAAGCCATTATCTATCATCAACTCATATCTTTGGGGACTAGCCCCGATTACATCTTATGATGGACATCATTATTATGTTATTTTTATTAATGAATGTACGCGTTTCACTTGGCTTTATCGCCTTAAGAGGAAATCTGATTTCTTTCAATGTTTCCTCAATTTTCAAGCAATGGTGGTACGCCAATTTAATTTAAAAATTTTGGTTTTCCAATCAGATTGTGGAGGAGATATTTAGAAGGGGCGTTTACACATTATCTTCCTAAGTTTGGAACTATTTATCATGTGTCTTGTCCTAAGACATCTGAACAGAATGGTCTCACTTAGTAAAGACACTGCAATATAACTGAACTCAGACTTACTATGATGGCACATTCTAAAGTTCATAAGATTTTGGATCGATGCTTTTTGTACTTTAGTTTTTCTCATAAATTGAATGCTGTCTTCAATTCTTGAAATGGACCCACCCTTCAATAGGCTATTTGGTAGGCACCTTGATTACACTTCATTCAGGGTATTTGATAGTAAATGCTTCCCTTCTCTTCATGGTTATGCTTCATATACATTTGAACCCAAATATTTACCATGTGTATTTTTGGGTTTTAGCTCGAAATACAAAGGATATCGGTGCTTATATCCTTCCTTCGGCTTGGATATACATTTTCCAACATTTCATTTTTAATGAACATATTTTTCCTTTTGTTTACCCATTTATGTTGCATACATCACATGATAATCATATTATATCTACATTTCAAGAGTGGGTGGATTGTGTAGAGCAAGCACCAATCTCATCACCACCATTTATTGGGCCTCAAGAACATATTTCTACCACTTTGATAATGGTGGTGATCATTCTAAGGACAGATCAACCCCACAAAATAATATGATCAAATCCCATCATTGTGTCATATTGGCATCAGCTTGAGTAACTTAGCAATTGAGCCCGCGCTTACTACCAGACTAGCATTGAGACCGAACCTGTTCCCCCTTACTTTTAAATCCTACATTTCCTTTCCCTTCAACATCTTAACCCATTGGCCATCCTATGACTACATGATCCAAAGTTGGTATTGTCAAACCTAATCCAAAATATGCTTTCATTGTTTCTATTAATCTTCCAAAAGAACCCAAAACTATCAAATACGTTCTTGCAATGATACATGGGATCTTGTTCCAAGATCTCATATGAATGCTGTTGGCAGAAAATAGGTTTTTAAAACCAAACTTAAAGCAAATAGATCTTTGGAGCATTTGAAATCTCGCATTGTAGCTAAGGGATTTAACCAAATAGAAGGTTTTTATTTCTTTGAAACATTATCTCCTGTGATTGTAAACATAGTAGCATACACATCATATTCTCTGTTGCCACTATGAATGGTTGGAATATTCGGCAACTTGATGCTAAAAATGTCTTTATCCATGGGCATTTATTTGAACCAATATTTATGGAATAACCACCTAGGTTTGTGGATTCTTCTCATCCTGATTATATATGTCATCTAAAGAAAGCCCTCTATGGCCTTCTAGGGGTGGAATTCGTGCTAGTGGGTCGGGTTCATGTCGTGTCGAGATAAGGGTATACAACTACATGGCTTAACCCAAACCCAATCCATTTATTAATTGTGTCAAAGTGGGTCGACCTGTTTTGACCTGAAACACGTTTACAGTCAACCCTAACCCACTTATTTCTTGTTGGGTTCACGGGTTATGTGGTAATTCATGTTGGTGGGTTAGGTTCGTGTTGTGTCAAGTAAAGGGTATACGTCTATATGGGTCAACTCGAACCCAACCCATTTTTTAGTTGTCTCAAAGCTGATCAACCTTCTTTGACCCGAAATACGTTTACAATCAACCCTAACCCGCTTATTGTGTTAAGTTTGTGTTGGGTTCTCAGGTCATGTCAAACATTGCCACCCCTATGGCCTTCATCAAGCACCATGCACTTGGTTTGACAAATTTAGTGGATTCCCTCTTAGATTTTATTGCAGTGTTGCAAATCTTTCATTGTTTGTGTGTTGCAACCAACATGTTATTATTAATCTCATATTATATTTTGAAGATATCCTCGTTACTAGTGATAATCAAGCAATGTTGGATCACTTTCTTCTTGGTCGTGAATTTGCTATGAAGGGTCTTGGTTTTTTTCATTATTTTTTTGGGATCGAGGTCACTTGCCTATTTGACGGCTTACATTTATCTCAAACCAAATATGCGATCAAGCTTCTTGAACGTGCCAATATGTCCACTTGTCATCTAGCACCTACTCCTATGGTACGAAAGCAAACTCATGGTATTCTTACTCCATTTTCTAACCCCCACTCATTATCATAGTATTGTTGGTGGCCTCCAATATTTATCTATGACACGGCCGAACTAATCATTTAGTGTTAACTATGTTGCACAACATATGGATTCTCCTACCAAAGAGAACTATCATGTTGTGAAGAGAAATCTACGATACATTCAAGGCACTTTGGACTATGGGATCTATCTTCATTCATCAGGGTCAGTTTTATACCTCATCGGGACCTAATTGTATCTCCTGGAGTGCAAGGAAACAACCAACCGTTGCTAAGTCAAGTATTGAAGCTGAATATTGATCCATGGCTTGTACTGCCGTAAAAATTACTTGACTTAGTTTCTTACTACGAGATATTGGTATCCCTTTATACAAGACACCAACTCTATACTATGATAATTTGAGTACATTATATCTTTCAATCCACCCGGTTTTTCATACATGCTCTAATAGGGGTCAATTACCACTATGTATGTGAGAAAGTTGTTCTCGGTTCTCTCATCACAAAATTCATGACATCATCTCATCAATTAGTGGATATATTTACTAAAGCTTTACCGAGAGAACAGTTTGATTCTATATGTACCAAACTAGGCCTTACACCTTGCCATAGTTTGAGTAGAGGTATAAAAGGTATAAAATCCAAAAATCATGAACATATAGAATCCAATAATCAAGGGATATCCACTACAAGATGAAGATTTCCAACTCGTGCACAAGGCAGGAGGAAGGTTGTAGAGGATA
>JAOXJP010249278.1:461-22196 GCA_025762735.1 Platanus orientalis
AAGCCCCGCCCCCCCCCCCCCCCAACCAAAAAAAAAAAAAAAGTGTAAATCACTTTTCAGTGCTGATGCATAAGCCCCCTGGTGCCGTTTGCACATGTTTGCACGAAATTCATATGTACCTAATCCCAGTTGTGAGCCGCAGAACTGGTTGTTTAAGTACCCCTCATGTCAATAGGATGGGCTAAGGAGCCAAGGGCAAAGATTGTTGAGGATGGAGCCTGATTAGTGACCGGGATTACTGTTAACTGCAATACGGTTTGTGTGTAGCCTTAACATTCAAGTTCCCAACCCCAAAGGGTAGCACAGTTGGCCAGGATCATGTCTCAGGAATCGGAGGTCAACCTGATCTACCTGGTGCGTGGGAGAGGCAGGGATACCTTGGCTATTGAAAAAGAAAAAGAAATCGTATCCTGTGACCGCTGGGTTTATCACTGCATTTTTTTTGGGGGGGGGGGCTATCTTTTTGAGATTTCGCTTCTTAAACTCTAGTTTCAAGTGATAGATAGGGTTTGGAGAAAATGAGAGGAAGGCAAAAGAAGACCTCTGTAGAAAAATTGCTCATCTTTCTTTCGATCGTATAGAATAATGCGAATCTATAAATGTATACAATCTTGTTGAACCATGTAAATTATTATTTTTTGTTTGAGATTTGCATCTTAATTTTTGCACATTTCTTTACTGAGATGTTTCGAACCTTGATCAGGGATGAAAGAGTATCGCGAGCCAGGTGGTGCATTTCAATCTTGGAAACCAAAAAAGGTAGAGATGTTATACCAGCTTGCGTACCACATCCTTTGAACAAGTCCTCAAAGTAGTGATGCAGGGACATGGGTCAGAATAAAATTCCATGAGAGACATGGGTCTACCGGAATGTTTTTTTGAAGTTGTAGTTGCGGTTTCAATATTAGAGACCTTGCTGAACCCGTGAATCACTGATGTGAAGCTACAGGTGCTTTGGTGGTTGGGCGGTGGAGTCGAAAAGTTAAATGAACAGCTCAGGGTGAGAGGTGTGGGGAAGATAATGCAATGATATTTTGTAGGTTGGGACCTACACTATCTTCAAGATGTGTTACACTAGTGTGCATGGAACGCTAGTTGGTAACTGGTTCTGTACTAGGGTTGGGTCAATCCGAATAAGGTTCTGAACCTGACCAGAGTACCCAAGTACAACCCGGATGGGTTAATTGGAATCCACATTACATTGAATTGCCGGTTCAACCCAATACAGTCCCTTGTCCCGGTTTGCGTTTGTTCAGCAAGTCAACTGCAATTAAGCTCGGTCTTTACGGGTGTCAACAAGCTGAGCTAAGCCGAGTTTTGCCTAGGTTGGTTTAGGCTCTCACACTAAGATCAGGCTCAGGTTCATCATGAGCCTGACTCCGAGGCTCATCTCATTAAGATTGAAGTAAGCTTGGTTCACCAAAGTCAAGCTTACTGCTTCCAGCTCAAATAGGAAAGCCTACTACCCCATAGCTAAACTTGCTTTTAAAAGCCAAAGATATAGCTGATTGAAATAGGCCCAATAGTCCATTTTATGATATAAATGACTAATTTAGTTTTGAGAGGTAAAATGCTATAATTTTATTAAAGGCAAAAGAAAGAATAAACAGCAGGATTCTCCAACATGAAGAAAGCCAATAAAAGAAAACAAAAAAACCAAAGAAAAGAAAAGAGAAGAGGACAACGGCCGCCCACAACCAGAAAGAACAAAACCATCAAAAACCAGCTACTGAACCCTTCCAAAACTCCTACCACTTAGACTCTATAAAGCTAGAAGAAATAGAACACCAGTCCCAGAGTAGGGTATAGACTCTTGGCAAAATAATCTCATCTGTGACAGTTTTACCCTTAAAATTCAACAAATCCTCTCTTTCCACACAGCCCAACAAATAACTTAGAAAAAACCTCCAAATCAGCAAAGAGCAACCCTCTAAGCCTCAAACCCATCAGCCTAAGATAAGATCTCTAAAGGCATGTGGGAAAACCCAAGACATCCAGAGCTAAGAGAGAAAAAAAAAATCCAGATTTTTTGTACCATCTGACAATGGGTAAAAAGGTGATCACTGACTCCTTGACGAGCCAAGTTTTTAGCAAGCTGAGTCTAGCGTAGCTCAGCTCAAGCTTGCTTTCTTAAATGAGTTCAATAGGAGGCTCACGTGAACTTGAAACAAGGTCCAAGCTCATTGACAGCTATAGACTGAGGAATTCGGTTAACCATCTGCTTTTTAAGGGTTAGTCAAACATTTGAATTATTTGGATTCCCTTCTTTTTTTAATTCTCTAGTAGTTTTTGCTATTTTATTTTGAACTACTATTCCCTTTCTACTCTTTTTGGTTAAACTAATCAAAGCCTTTGCTGGTGCCTGTTTGATGGATAAGGTGTAAAGAAGAAGATTTGGGTGCTTGGCCACTGGTGGATTTCAAATTCCAAAAAGAAAGAAATCGTTTGCTTTCTCAATTGACAATGATCAAAGGAAGAGTGCCATTCAGTAGACAGTGATTATCACAATGGATTTGATTATTTAAAAGAAGAATAAAATAGCATCAAAGGGTGTTATGGAAAATATACTCGACGGAGTTGGGTAAGACTGTATGGAGTCTATGGACAACCCAGCAGCACTACCACTTTGGGAAAGTAGGGCTTTCAACTATCCGATTTTTATTTGTATTTGATCCACTAATATTCGATTCGAATACATCTATATCCGATTCAATTAAATATCCGTATCCATTGAAATTAATGTATAATTAATATTAATATTATAATATTGTAGGACATATGAAGACTATAACCTTAACCCATTTCTCATCTTCCATTCCCAATTTGAATGAAAGAAAACTTTCAGTAGTTAGTTACCCATTCCCTTGTTGATCTATCAATCATCTTTTATCTCTATAATTTCTGTCTTTATTATTTTTGTAAATATCTGTAAAATTTTCGAATTCGATTCGATATTTGATTAAATAAGCAAATACAAATACAGATATGCCTATATCCAATTTGTATCTGACTGTTGACAGCCCTATGAAAAATGAAGCCATATCCTCTGCATTGGGGTGGAGAGTACACCATCTCCCATGCAAAAAGTGTATGGACCTCACCACTGCCGTGAGATGGTGTATTCTGCACCCTGGTGCAGAGAATATTTGTCCATGGGAAGGGGGTGCAGACATTAACAATCCATAACGGAACCTAAGTTGTTAGCTCAAGCACTTGAGCATACTGGGTGAACCAAAAAAACCAAAAGTAACAAATCCTGAAAAAGACAAAAAAGGAAAGGATCTCCTACACTCAAATTGTCTGTCCGTCTAGGTCTCCATAGAGAGGGTGGGGTGTTTAGGGGTAAAACCATAAAAATGGTTTGTAAATGAAAAAGTAGGCATATAAATAAGGGTATAGGGTTAAAACTGTAAAAAACGAAAAGATAAATACCTAAAAAGAAGCACCCAAAAAAAAAAAAAAAAATCACAAGAGATTTTTTTTCAAAAAAAAAAAAAATGCTATATTTTTTTGTTCCTGATGTATGTTCAAATGGACTGGTGGACTGCGTGTACCCACTACCTTGTTGATTTAGGGTCTACTTTAAATGGATGATCTTCCCCTCCGTCACAGCCACCTAGTCTTGATAAATTTTTCCGCGGGTTCATTCCAATAAGGTGGTCAAAACACGTTGCTTTGTAGGCAAACTAAAGTTAACAGTGCACTTCGCCAAAGGAATTCCAACCTCACCCACTAGGCCACTACCCCCTTGTTATTCGTAGGTATCATGTCAGCTAGCGAGGCTCTTTTATGCTCGGCGTATAAAACACCAAGGTCAAGGGGTGGCCACATCAATGTCAGAAGTGATTTACATTCACCTCCAAAAAGAAAAAATCACTTTCGTGCTGATGTTTCCTCCTGTTAGACCGTCAGCGGAGGTTAGGGGTTGGCATATAAAATCCAAGCCACATTTCGGCACATTCATATTCTAACTCTTCCATATTGTAGTAAGAACTGCATCAATCTCTCTCTCTCTCTCTCTTCTATATATACATCAAAGAATTATTGGATGTGTTGACACAGACTTCTGTAGGCGTTCAGTTGATTGATGGGTTTTGGAATTTGATCTCTTTTTGACTGCCCACTTTTTCAATTAAACACTACCCCAACACGAAACATGTCAGCTTATAATTCACCCTAGAAAGACTTTCTTCACAGAACATTTGTTCGGTTATAAATAAATATGGGTCATGCAGCAAGTTTCTTGCAGGAGACGGCTGTCTTGGTAGGGCAACAAACTGAACTTTCCAGACACTTGTCCTTCGAATTCTTCGGTGGAGTACTCCACGGTGCCTTCTTCATTTTTTGGACTTAAACTTTTGTCTCTCGATTTCTCCTACACACACTCTTCCTTTCTAAATACTAGCACCTGCAGCAGCTTCAATATAAGTTTGAATCAACAGAGCAAGCAAGAGAAGAGGTCTTGGAATCAACAAACACGCAGAGGAACCAAGAGATCAAAGGAGGGAGAGAGAGAGAGAGAGAGAGCAATGGTCACTGGAGCTGTTGAGGGAGTGCTTCGGTGCGTGTTCGAAGGATGTATATCAATATACGACATGGAGATTGAACGAAGGCCATACCATCGCAACTGCAGCTGTGCCCTTCACAAGCCCAGGGATGGTTTCTCCAAGGCTTGTTCTCAGTGCGGGAAGATATCCTTCACTAGTAAAAGGTCGTGGAACGAGTGTTGCTTGTCGTTGGCAGCTACACATTACTCGTTTGGGTCTTCTTCACCTGCTCATATTGCATTAGGATCTTCTTGATGAGAGTGATTCGAGAAGCTTTGACTGATAAATTGTGTTGTAGTTGATTCATTCTATTTTATTTGTTCATTTCTAAATTCATAATCTTTTTAGCCCCGAAGTTTTGGCATGTCTCTATCTATCCCTTTGTCTCCATATTTAATCCCCACCCTCTTTTTACTTCATTTTTTTCGTATGGTTTAGTCATTGAAGTAAAAATTAAAATTTTAGGTGGTTTTCATGTGAGGAGTATGCAAATTTTAAACTACATTAAGTAATGAATGAGTGCAAAATATGAAAATATATACAAAGGTTAAAATGCAATACACTAAAGCACTGGGTATAGGCACAAAAAGTCCTTTGGCATGACCCCTAGGTCACACCATTTGGTTCCATAAGCTCTTGAAATATTTTAAAATAGGAAAGAGAATTTTATGAGAGAGAGAGAGAGAGAGAGAGACCAAGCCACTTCCACTTCCCTATTTAGGAAGAGACGTGAGGGAGTGGGCTAGGGTTGCCACACAACCCATTCTCCTCTATGAATATATTATAAAAGATAACAAGAGTGCCAATTTTTGTGAATTGCGAATTTTGGTAACTGCATTAAGGTTTTCTTTGAGAAAAGAAGAGATGAAGCAGAAAGAGGTTGCTACGTGTATTAAAGAGAGTTTTCTCTGGAGAAGAAGAAGAAGGAAACATGAGACTGTTTGTGATTTTCATCTTCTTAATCTCTCTTTCTTTCTTCTCTTTGTGAATACGGTTCTTGAACTTGATTTTATTCATTGAGAAGTTTAATACCTTATACTTAAATTTGGTAAGTCTAGAAACCCAAACCTGACAATATGTATCCATTTGTGAAACCTAGATCGTGCATGAGCTTGAGAACTAACCTCAAGGCTCTTAAGACCTAAAACAAGGGATATACACTCAAATGAGAAAAACTAGAGTTAGGATGGAAGAATTTCTGAACTGGGGAAGCTTGAGGGCTCACCCCATCATGCTCGCGCTCGCAGTGGGGCATCCCGAGCACTCACAGGTAGGCCCGAGCGCTTGCGGTCACTAGTTCCAGAAAGAGAAGGTTTTTGAATTTTATGTTTTTGCTCAGGAGGAACGCTCATGTGACCATGTGAGCAGTCACGAAAGGATCCCCTAAGCGCTCACGAGGGCATGCCAACAGTTGTAGGTAGAGACCCTGAGCGCTCGTGGCTAACTAGAATCCACTTTGGGATTCAAGCCAACAAGTATTTTTCCCTAATTTCATGGGGGACCCATATGAACCCAAAACCCTATTTTCCCTCTTTTAGGGTTAGAATGACATTAGAGAAGGGAGTTTGGGAGAAAAAAAAGATGTTTTGAAAAAAATTGGGAGAAGAGAGGGGATCTTCTTCTCCAAGTGCTTGGTAAGTTGCTAAAGCTTAAATCTAGCCTAAACTAAGAGTTATGTTCATATTCTTACTTTTGTTTATGAATTTTAATCATGGGATTTGATGTTTGCTTGTAAAGGAAAGAGAACCATAGAAAGGAAAGCAAGTTGTGAAAGAAGAGCTTCTTAGAAGCAAGGTTTGAAGCATTTGGGGAGTAGATACACATTTTATGTACACACACACTTCCATTCTTAGATTCATAGAAGTGTGGTTTCTATTCTATGTTCAAAGATTTATGACTTCAATCCCTATGAAATTGTTTTGGTGAATAAATATGCATTTTATGCACACCTTCCTTTCCTAGAATTCTAGAGTTATTGCAATAAGCTTTGATTTGGTGGATTTACATTTATTCTTCATAAGAATATGATTTTCTCTGAGTTGGATTCTAGTTTTAATTCCTTGGGATTAAACATGTTAGGCATGATTTGTTACATTGTTTTCATAAGTTATTGGAATATGTGATTAGTTACATGATGTTAGTATATTGTTGAGTGAGATTGATGATCTCTACTCTAATTGGAAAAGTTTTTAAAATGGATTCATATGAATTGGATGGTTTAGAAAGTTCTACGTGGTGTATCTTGGTTCATCTCTTGATTTATCCTTTGAGATTCCTAATTTCTTATTATCTACCTATTTGTTAAATTATCATATGATTACTTCTCCATGATTTTCATCTCTTTGATGCCTTTGGACTCTTTGCATAAACCTACTATTCACTTTGGCGGATTTCCTTTACTTTATGTTAATCCATGCTAATTTATTTGTATTCTATTGATTCTCATATATATTAGAAGTTTAGAATCTTAGATTATTACATTGTACTTTGTATCATTTGGTAGCTTTTGGTGGTATAAGCATGTTCTGACATGGTTCACTTTGGTATTTTCATTAAACATTTTACTTGGACTTCTGAATGAGTTTTAAAGCACTTGAGCTATTTAGTCCTTATTGTGGACAATATTTGACATGAAAAGGTTTTACCTTTATAAGCATTCTCTTTGTTCTTAGAATTAAGTTAAACATCTTCATTTGCATTTTGGTATTTGGCCCTTTACATGTGATTTATCTCTTTGGTTTTTGGACTTCTCATGAGATAGGATATATGGATAATTTTAAATTGTAATGCCCCCGAACCTAAACTCAGATAAGATCTGTAAGCGCCCCATATTTGGATTGTCATATTGATTTGATAACTAATGTTCACAATCCAATAGTCATAGGTTTATTTACTTATATTTCAAGTGCACTAATTTGGTAATCCACAGTCTAAGTCCAAAATTAGTGAAAGTGATACAATATCCAATAATCCACAAGAGTTCAATATGTCATAGAGGAAGTCTCAACATAACATGATCATATAAAAAATAATGTAGTAGAAAAATACTATAAAACTTCAAAGTATATCACTGTATCAAGAGATATAAATAACTACATAATGGGGTGCCCTTTCACCCAAACATAAGCCAAAGAGAAACATATATAATATCTTCCAATTATTTCTATAAAATGTAAATGGATCAAAGTATTCTAATTTCAACTACGAATAAAAGACAAAATGATTGGAATTGTCATAGCAAGTCTTTATGAGTGGAAGACTTGTGAACATAGTCAGTTTAAAAAACATAATGGTTGGATTAGTTCCAACTTGTAATTAAGCAATCATACTGATTATAGATAATATGAGGTAAGAAACATTATTCATAGTATTAACATGTTTAGAAATCAATGCAGAAACTAAACAGAGTTTGAACAATAGTAATATCATGCTAGTATGAAACGGAACAATACATAGATACCAACTAAAATCCAAAATTTTCAAACTAAGCATAGTCAAAATCAGAGTTAGAGCTTATAAGAGATATTCAATATCCAAAGGTATTGGCAAATCGAAGGGTCCAATACAATGTAATTCAGTACATAAGTCAAAGTCTGAACATGAGTCTAATAATGAAAATGTCTAGAGTCTAATGGTTCAAAGGGTTCTAAGTCCAATAATTAAAAGGGTTCAAGGTCCAATTATTTAAAATGATTGAAGTCCAATGTTTTGAAAGGTCAAAAGTCTAGATAACACATGCCCTTACACGATAGTTGGGGCCCAAAGGTATCTAAAGGGAAAGTAAAGTGCCCGTATGCTCTAGTCAACTGCACAGGCATAGTCTAAATCTTTTGCCAAACCCTAAGAGTAGGGTCAAATCCATCATTGTAACACCAATGGCAGGGTTTAGATCTCTTGATAATCCCTATAAATAAGACTGAATCCTGTGAACCGAAGAGCATGGTCTGGAGTACTTTCTCTTAGTCTTGTAAGTGGGTTAAAAAGCCAAAAGTCATACTTAGCCTTGTGACGTGGCCCAAAAGGTTCGATGGCCGCACTTAACCATGTGACTAGAAATCAAAGTTTCAAAGTCTGATAAGGTTTACATCAATAAGTTTGAAAGGGTTGCTAGGTTTCAATAATCAGAACAATACTATAGAGTAGCTTTAGGCATATGGTTGCCATATTTCAAATGGATTATGTTTTTCACTTAAAATTATTCACTTCGATGGTAATTGATAAGATCAAAGATATAAATGCATTTAGATTCAATGGTAATACGTGATTCGATGTTCATACAGCCGGATTCACAATAATTCATTGAGATTTCGTATAAAATCGATGGTTCAAGTAAGTAATAAGATTCAATGGTCCATTTAATCATATAAGGAGAAAAAAATTCAATAGAATAAATAAGTCAAATACAATTTTACATAAAATTAAAGATTCAATAGCTTCACAATGGATTTAAGTGTAGAGATTAACTTGAATATTACTTTTAGTGTCCTTAACAAAGGGCAAAACAAGATTGCATATCAATTTGATCATTAATAGTATAGATCTTAATGGATTCACAATTTCATACAGATATTCAAAGGAATCATAGGAGTAAAATCAAAATTCACATGAATTACAGAATTTAATGAATGAAGTTAGTCCACACAATGACTAAGAACAACAATCTCTTACAAAATAGGTATAGATCTAAAGGTTACACAAAGTTAAAAGGATTATACTAGGCATATAGAGCATAATCTCTTACGAAGAAAGCTTAAATCCATAGATCTAACATGGTTCAATAGCTTGAAAACAAAGATTTCCAATATTCTCAAGGGATCCAAGGATAACATTACAATATCTAAAAATCTCAAGAGGAAATTACTTCACATCAACCATAATAAGCATAATTAGTTACAATCTCTTCAAATCTTTTACCTCTTGTCAAATTTCCTTTGCTTCACTCTCCTAAATCACCTTATTCTATAATATTACTGTAGATCTATCATTAAACAAAGGAATCTATGAAGATTAGGAGAAGAAACATCAAACTTGGATAAATCTCCCAAGTATGAACTAAACTTACCAAATTGGGGAAAGTCCCTCTAACTTTTCCCCCAAGTTTCCCAATTCTCTTTCACTCTTCATTTATATGTTCTAAATGGTCTTTTGGACCCAAATGAGGTAGCAAAGTAGTTATATTTCATCATAAACAAGATTTCACAAATGTGGGGTCAAATTAGAGAGTACCATGTCATTCCCGTACGTGATAATTTTTTTCCTAATTTTTCGGCCATGACCGATCACAAGACTTGTGACCTGTCATGCCATGATTGATCACAAGATTTGCCTCATGACCTATCAATAAAATTCGTGATCAACCATGAAATTACAAAACTTCCCAGAAAGAAAACTCAAAATCTGTGACCCATCCTTGTGACCAATCACGTTTGTGACCCATCCTCATGACCGATCATGCCCGTGACCAATCATGAGATGTGTGACCGATCATGCTCGTGACCTATTAGAGATCTCGTAATCGATCATGGCAGTTTAACTCTAAATTTTCAGCACAAACACCTCATGAGAAAACAAACATAACTTTCTCTAAAAAACTCTAAATTACACACAGTTTGAAGTGTTGAAAAGTAGACTCATAGAGCTTTCCAATGATGGATGGTTTACACTTAAATTATTTTGGGATTGCTACAGGTTTGCTTATAAACTTACCCCAATAACACACTTGGAACAATTTTAGAACTGAACAAATTATGGCTTGACTTGGATTCCTTAATTCTAGTTTAGTCTATTAAGATCCCAAACACAATAATGGTCTTTCTAAAATATGTTTAAAGATGTTTTTACCCTTCTAATGCATGGTAGGGAATTGCATAAATGACATACTTATGTAGTAGTTATTTTATTTTATATAAGTATGGTTTTGACATTTTGGATTTGGACACTAGGAAATGATATGAGACTCCTATGTGGGAACATGCCCTTTTGGGCCCCGAGACCCCTAAGTGGGTTGGTCCTTGTGACCCTTAGGTGCCCTGTCATCGGATCACATCAAAAGGCGAAGGGACACTAGTTGCCCAATTATTTACTATGTATAGTCTTTATGACCCCAAAGACCCTTACATGGGTTAGCTAGATGTAGCCCCGGAGACCCTTTACATGGGTTGCCCTTCTTTGGCCCAGAGACCCCTTTGTGGGTTAATCCTATTGGTCATCAAGTACACAATCATCGGGTCATATCAATAGGTGAAGATGGTTGCAGTGCCCAGTCTTTCTGACTCTACTCAGGTACCCACTCACCAGGTCACATCAATAGGTGAAGACAACCCTAGTAGCCCAATATATATTATATGTTTCGTTTTACTGGAGATCCCTACATAGGTTATATGTTTTTGATTTATCAGAGACCCTTCATGGTTTATTTATATTTATATTTGATTTTGTTGGAGACCCAATATGGGTTTATTTACATTTGGTTTCGATATTTGATGGAGACCCTCATGGGTTAGCATATGGTATTCCTTACTTTATCTTGATTCATTTTATTGCTATCATGATTATCTTTGGCTTCTTTTGTGTTGTGTAAGCTACATACCCTTTCACTGATCCCGTCAAGCTTACCCCAATTGACACGACTTTACAGGTGGATACATGGAGGACAAGGTACTTTAGGAGCCGTTAGGGATGCGGTGATGTGAGATGTTGAATTAGGCGTTCAGGCCCAATGATCTATCATTTTGTTTATATTTTTAGTTGGACATTAGACTCGATATATGTTATAATTATTTCATTTATGATTTATTATATTATTGGCTCATGTTCGCCTTTACTTGGATGTGGATTTGTATTTACTTTGGATTAGTAGAGATGTGGATATGGTTTATTTTTCTATCGCACTTAGTTTTGGATCATAGATATTATCTATTCCGCTATACTTGGCATGATGAATGGTATATGAATGAGCGATTCTATGCTTTAGATGATTGAGAAATGGTTTGTACATGTTATTAGTATTTATTCAATTGCAATAAGTATATGGAAAATGGATTTATACGGATAAAAAGAAAAAAAAATTATATATTTATATGGAAAGTGACAAGAGAAAAAGTGTCACACTCCGAAAACAAGATCTTGCTACTATGAGATATAGGTTTGGGGTGTGTCATCCAATGTCATGGATCTAGATTTGGGCTTGAATCACAACCCATGGATTTGGGTCATGACAAGAAGTGTATAACTGTAAGTTCTTGATCTAAGGCTCTTTTGCATCCAAACTTGCGGTAGAGGAAGATTGCTTGATTTAACTGAGTATCATCCTCTTGAGATCCATTATTCTCCTTGAGGGAAGTCACCTCAATCTCCTGAGTGATCTATTTGAGAAATACATTTTATAGTGCAATTATATTGCTATATTTTCAACAAATTAAATCCTAATACTTTTAGGTTTTAAGAACAATAATGAGGTTTCATTCGTCTCTACAAGAGAGTGTTAATCTATTGAGAGACAAGGTTTCTACCCGAGCTAGATTGAGTTAGCTTGGCCACTATCTCTTTGCGGTATTGGGAAGCCTCAATTATCTTCAAGAAATATGATAATGACACATTCTATCCTCAGATGAATATGTTAACTTAAAATCTAAATTGAAGAAGATAATAAAAATTAGAAATTTGTAAATTACAGATTGAACCCCTACTAAGATTGCATGTCACGATTAAAAGTTGAATGCGATTGAACATAACTCATGATTGACTAAAGTGCTACGATTGAACAATTGTTCACGACTGGATTGTAGTCTGCAACTGGTCCTTATCCAAGACCAACTTGGATAATAATTTTTAATTATTCATTCATCGTTGAGTTTCCCATCACCATAAAAATTAACAATTTGAAGCAATGTGTACTCCCATGTGCCAACTTGGGATTCATCATTTTGAATCAATTCGATTCAATGGAGAGAATTTTGAGAGATGGGAAGAAAATATGGAATACATTCTGAGACATGATGTCTTCTACATATTAGTTGATGAACCACCACTTATCCCTTCCGAGAATGAGGTAGCGGAAGAAGAAATTGATGTTGACCTTAAAGCCAACATTGATTGGGGGTTACTATTTACAAGTTTCACAATTCATTCTTGAAATATTTTCTTATAATCATTTTAACCAATTTGCAAAGAAGTCTGAACAAACTAAGAAGACACATGTGGTGGAAGCCAAACCCAAGTGTCGTTTCACACCCAACAAGAAAGAATTTAAGAAGCTTGTTAAAAGGTCAAAGAACCAATTTTATTGCTAAAACTGTGGAAAGTTAGAGCATGTGGCTAGAGTTTGCCTCTATAAGAAGTATGGTGATGAGGATAACTACAACAGCAGGAAGCAAAATAACAAAAGAAGGATCCATGACGATGAAGTGACAACTTTTATCACTAAAGCCAACCTACTAGGAGAGGAGATTGACTGGTGGGTTGACACTAGTGCCACTCGGCACATTTGTGGAAACACAGATTTATTTACCTTTTAGGAACTAGTGGGGGATATCATGAACATGTTTATGGGAAACTCTTCATCTTCCAAGGTAATTGGGAAAGGCACAGTCGAGTTGCAGTTTACTTCTGAAAAAATTGTTACCCTCAGAGAAGTCTTGTATGTCCTAGACATTAAGAAAGAATTTTGTTTCCAAATCACTTCTGAGTTTGAATAAGCATGGATTCGAGATGGTGTTTGAGTCTAATAGAGTTATAATCTCTAAATACAATGTGGCTGAAATGAGGATGCTGAGATGGATGAGTGGCAAGACTAGATTAGAAAGGGTAAGGAATGAATTCATTCGTGGGAGTTTAGGGGTAGCGCCAATAGGTGATAAAATGAGGGAAAGTCGATTCAGATGGTTTAGGCATGTGCAACGAAGACCAATGATTGCACCAGTGAGGCGAAGTGAGACAATACAAGTTGAAGGTGTTAGAAAGACTAGAGGAAGGCCAAAATTGACATGGGTGGAGGTAGTAAAAAGGGACATGGCAACTTGTAATTTAACAATAGATAAGACCCTAAACAGAGCGAAATGGCGGAACAGGATTCGTGTAACCGACCCTAAATAGTTGGGATAAGGCTATTTGTTGTTGTTGTTGGAATGTTCAAGTTTACTGTTATTAATGAAATGCATTATACTTCTGCTAATTTGATTAAGTCTTATAATTTATGGCATGGTGGATTAGGACATGTTCATTATAACAAAATCAAACATATGGAAGATCTGGGATTAATTTCCAATGTTGATAATTTAATGAGTGATAAATGCATCACATGCTGTAAATGCAAAGTCATGTACAATTCATTCTAAAGGGTGCAAAGATCATCAAACGTGCTATATCTTGTCCACATTGACATTTGCAAGATAACTAAGACACTATTCAGATGAGGAAAAAGACATTTCATAACCTTCATCAATGATGCATCCAAATACACTTATGTGTTTTTTCTAAAGACTAATGATGGAGTGTTTGAAAAGTTCAAGACCTACAAAAGTTGAAATTGAGATTATTGACTTGAAAATCAATATTTTGAGTTTAGATAGAGGAGGAGAATACATGAACTCTAAATTCATCAATATTTGAAAAAACTATGGAATCTATAGAGATACCTCAACACCATATATACCACAACAAAAAGGAGTTGCCAAAAGAAAGAATTACACTTTAACTGAATTATTTAATGCAATGCTAATAAGTTCTAAAGCATGTCCAAATCTATGGGGTGAAGTCTTGATAGTTGCTTCTCATATATTGAACTGAGTTCCTCAGAAGAAACTTGACGTTACTCATAATCAAATATAGAAAGGAAGGAAGCCCAACATAAGCTACTTCAAAACCTAGGGTTGTCTTGCTCAAGTAAAGTTGTCACACAAGCACACCTCCAAGGTACGTCCAAGATGAATAGGCTGTACATTCATTGGTTATTCAATGATAAACAAAGCCTACAGATTTATGAATCTAGAAACTCCTGCTTTACACATCATCGTTGAATCCATTAATGCTAATTTCTTCGAGGATACATTTCCATTCAAGATGAATTTTGAAATAGTATGGGTAAATGAACTTATATCAAGAAAAAAGATTGGTGAGGATTTCTAAGAATAAAAAAGCCAAAGGGCTCTGCTTAAGTTTCAATCCCTCTGTTAGCCAAAAAAAGAAAAAAAGTTTCAGTCCCTTATAAATAGAGAAGACAAAAGAATTTTTTCCTCTCTATAGGCGAGGATTTCTAAGAGTGAAAGAATATGGAAGAAAAAAATCATGAAAATTTTGTTTTAATGCTGAACTGACATTGCACATTAGTCTGGGATTCACATCTCAAAATTTGCATATATCAATGAATGATATTTGTATTTCTTGTTTAAGATTGTGGGACTTAGTGTTTGACATGTATCATCTTGGGAACACTCTGGATTTTGTGCATACAAAATCCGTGCACAGGGGCCTGAGAACACTCACATCAGCATTGAAAAGTGATAAGCATGTGCCCCAAAAAATGAAAATCACTTTTCAATGTTGATGTAAGTGTTCCCAAGTGTACATGCATTGTGCATGGATTTTGTGTGCATAAAAGCCGGGCCATCTTGGGAATGTTTGTGCATCTATAATCACTATAAGAAATATGACTTTTTGCATCAACTTTTTTGTTGACACAAAAAAAGTTGATGCCAAAAAAAACCTTTTCCGTCAACTTTTTAGTTGACGTAGCCTGATGCGGTAAGTCGTGACCCGAAAAGCCTTTGCATCAACTAGGCAAATTGTTGGAAAAAGTAATACTTTTAATGTCAACTACTAAATTTTTTCGTCAACTTTTAGGTGACGCGAAAAAAAAACCTTTTCCATCACAACTTAACCGAAAAGAAAAACCATTTTCGTCACCTTTTTACCACCTAATGGAAAAAGTGACAATTTGCGTCAATTTTTAGTTGATGCCAAAAAGTTTTGCTACGTCAACTTTTTGGTTGCCAGAAAAAAACAACATTTAAATATATATGGTATTAATTCCTACACTCCTAATACAGAGGATGTTGGAGTGCTCGTAGTGCTTTCTAGGTATCCATCCAAGACAACATATATAAATACCCAATGAGAAGCATGCTTGGAATTATATGAATTCATAAAAATAAAAAATCAATCACTTCGAAAAATTAAAGAAATAAAACTTTGAGTTCAATTAATAAAAAAATCAATGTACAACAAGCATCAATGTGTTTCAATTTCCTTTGTGGGTTAATATTATTTACATTGGAGTCTATAAATCTAAAGAAGGATGTAAGTAAATCAAATCATTTCCACTTTCACTAGTATTAGATTCCTCCTTCCCCTAAATCATCAATTCGAGAGCCGCCATCAACCTTTTCTGCAATAAAATCTTCATCCTACAATAAAAAAATGTAAGGAATATTAATAGTGAGAGAGGGATTAAGTTAAATAAAAACAAAAAACAAAAAATCTAAGTAGATCTAACTTCGTAGAACATAACATAACATGAGTACTTTCTCCGAAGATGCTGAAACTGGTCTTACAACATTCAAACATCAGATCCCAAGTTGAACATTTCCATGTTCTGCTTTTAGTTTCTTCAGCCACTCTTGAAACAAAAAAAAAAAAAAAAAAAAATTGAGGTTTTATAACAAAAGTAAAATCAGGATTTTAACATGTCTTAACTACAAAATTTTGGATGGTTATGCTATTGCCTTTGTATGTCTGAGCTACCTGATCAAGATAATATGGGTCTTAGATCTTGGACAATAGTGTAGGATCAACACCTAGACCAAAATTTTACACACTTCCATAAGAAAATCCATATAGAAAATACATCCAAAACATTTATATGTGTCTGCAAGAGTTCACCCATGCATATGAAATTGTATTATTATCATAAAACATAACAAACTAAGTTGAAAGGAAAGTGAGGATACCTGCACCAAGGTTGTAGATGTGGTGGGTTATAACATCAACCACATTAGGTCCTGAATCCTAAAGTAAGGTAGAGAACCATTTCTCATCATAGAATCCTGTCGGACCCAACAACTTCGGTCGTATTGTGGAATTTGAGTATAAGTCATTGAAAAGTTTTTTAAGAGCAATTGTGTCATTTGCTTACTGGTCAGCAGTTACCCTTGCAAAAGCTCCAGATCCACATAACTCATTTCCTATGAGATAAGGTAAGGAATAGCACTTATACGAAGGACAGATAGAAGAATGTGTGCCTTCAATCTACAAATTTAGTTTTGATCTTAGTTACCTAATTCCCATGAATCAACATTGTATCCCTTTGTGACGGTGTACTGGATCAAATCACGGGCATTCTTTGAGTTCCAATTACCTCCATAGAGACCATCACTGGTTATATTTTTCCTCCGAAAGAGTGCATTCAACCCAAAAGTTACAACAGCTCTGGAACATTGAATCATGGACATCATTTAGTTTCTTCCCTAATCATCTTTGAGAAAATTCTAAACACAATCGATGCATTCTAATGTATAGTTTTTGATGTCTTAAAGCTCTCTTCTATCCTTCTTATTCTGCATAGAAAGGAAAAGAAAAATTTTAAAGATGAAGGGATGAAATATTTACCCCGACTCATTAAATAATTTATTGATCTCGTCCCATCTCTCCATGGTAAGGCAGCCTTTGCTGAATCCAAACAGCCCTGTTGTACTGTTCTTGAAGTGGGGACAGTTTTCAATTGTGTTTCCCACTTTGTATAAGACTTGGTCTTGCAGTGACCCTCCAACTCTGATCCTCAAAGGATTGAAAGCTGCAATTTTAAAATCAAACTCTCAATAAACAAAGAAAGAAATTAGTTATAACATCCTGGGAAGAAAATGTAATTGCACCTGTGTCCTTAACAGAATCATGGGTGTAAAAATTGATTATTTCTTAATGGTGAAAATCAAAATTGATTTTGTGTGTGTGTGTATAAATATTTAGCTTATATTGTAATGTGACTAATGAGGTATAGATTGCATTAACAGGAATGAATGGTATGTTTCAAAACACCAACCCAATTTTATATTTTTCTCTTTACCCTTCACCTGTTTCATTAATTTTAAACTTGCTTCTCAAATAATCAAACAGAACTTTTCCAGTGCAGGTCAGTCAATTAAATCTTTCTTTTTTTCCCCCTGTAAATAGCAATTTATACTAAGGTGATGTGAATAACAACTATACATCTCACATAATAAAAAACAAGATTAATCAATCAATAATTCTCAAAAACCCAAAACCCATGTCTCAAAACTCGGTTAAGATTTGTTCAGGGCTCTCAAGCCCAGTAAAACTAACTCAACCCACCGTTCCAAGTCCAGTAACTAGTTTTTAACCAGTAAATAACAGGAGCCAAGTTTGTGATTCACTTACCCTTGATGGCTTTTCGAAGAATTGGATTATTTAAATCCTGCAAAGCCCACAAAACCAGATAAGTTTGAACTAGGAGACACATACATGTTCATATATATACACAGTAAAACAGATCAAAATATACATACCAGGTTGAGAATGCCAACCTTTCCCCATGGGCACTGGCCATAATTGCACTTAGCAGTTGGCCACCAATCCAATGTTGCACAGACAAAGGTATCATCTGTCTTAGCAATGGAGGTCAATCCTTCAACAGTGACCGTCACATCTTCAGCCAAACCCAATGTGAACAGTGACAAAAGAAGAAAAATTCCAAGACCCATCTTATAACCTTGAAACAGAGAAAGAAAAGAAAAGTTGGATTCAAACATATGAAAACATCAATATATAAAGATTAATAGAGGAGTTATAACGTATAATAGAAGAAGAAATAAATCACAGAAGAAGAAAAATTCCGAGACCCATCTTCATACCCATCTAAAAACCTTGAAACAGAGAAGGAAAAGAAAAGTTGGATTCAAACTATGATATATAAGAGGAGAAGAAACAAATCACCTACTTAAATTTCAAAGTTCTTCTAAGTTTAGCTAGAGATGGATAGAGAAGTAACCAGAGAAAAATTCTCCGAAATCTTTGCAAACTCGAAGCCTGAAGGATTCTAGTCGCATCCATCCACCTCTGTGCTGACTACCTTATATGTCGGCCGTTTCATATCCTCTAAGGCAACCTCTCTACACTTCCCCGTACAACAACCAATAAAAGGGTCGTAATAAGCATCTTAGGGGTATTTTAGTAATGTCAGTGTAATGTTAATCTCAATGGGACAGAAGGTGGATTTACATAAGTACCCTGAGATGCTTCTTGCCACCCTTGTGTCGCCTTCGCTTATCCTTATCTCTAATTAGGAATTTTAATACGAATCATATATGGTTACCACAAGTATTTGAAACGTATCAAAGTCTGAAAACATAATCTTGTAAATCTTACTAATATTTGTTTGGAAATGGGTTTCCAGTTTCCCAGTTTTCTTTACAGGAAAAGGATATGCTACATCCAAATTTGTTTGTCCCCCCATGTCCCTCAGCCTGGATGATGCGTTTTTGAATTTAGTGCCTCTTTTAAATAGGGAGAAATTGCTCATTTGAACACCTTCTTTTTTTTTTTTAATGGTTTTAACCCTATAAACTCCATTTCTATTGATACCTATTTTTTAACACTAAAAATTAGGTGAGAACGAATCTTGTGAGAACCGTGAAATTGGTATGGACACGTCAGTGCTGAAAAGTGATAAGTGCCCCCCAAAAAGTGCAAATCACTTTTTGGTACTGATGCGTCAGCCCCTCTGGTGGCGTTTTCATGGTTCTCACAAGATTCATTCTCACATAATCCAAGCCCTACAGTTAATAATTGCTTTTAACACATATCACGTACGTGACATATTTTCAGGATGCAAATTGGCAACAATTTCAATTGGCCAGAATGTTCAGTGATGAAAAAGCCTCCGTATTGTCTAAACTGACATGTGTTGTTTTGGAGGGTAAAACGGTCCAAAAAAAGTGTTCAGTTGAAAAGTAGTGGTAAAAAAGAGGCCAAATTCTCAAAGGCCTTATATCCTCTGTGACGCACGAGGGCTAAGGCAGAGGGGGAAATCAATTCACTTTTGGAGTTGTCACCTCACTCCAAAAAAGCGAATTGATTGCCCCCCTCTGTCTTGGCTCCCGAGCGTTGCAGAAGGGGGCGGCGCAGAGGATATGCTCCCATTCACAAACGCATCATGGGTCAATCAATGTCGTCCGTACAGAGGTCTGTGTCAACACAGACAATCACAATGGTTCAGACAACAATGTCAAATTTGGGATAGGTGCTCTCTAAGAGAGGTCGGGGTTACAAACCCTATCCGAAGCATTTCCACCATAGATTGCGTTGACATCTATTATCCCTATTAAACGGTGGTTGTGCGGGCCCAAGTAATCCACCAAAACAAACTTTGATTATATCAATTTTTATTAATACCTAATTTCAAGCTCATACCAAACAGGTTTCATCGGCCATGGATTATGTGAAAACGAAACTCATGAGAACTGTGCAAACAGCACCAGAGGTGCTGACGCATCAGTATAGAAAAGTGATTTACACTTTTAGGGAGGCACTTGTCACTTTTTGGCACTGATGTGTCCGCACCCTGGTGCCATTTGCACAGATCTCACGAGATTTGTTTTCACCTAATTTTTTCCCGGTTTCATCCTTTACCCACTTAAGAAAAAAGCTTTCATCTTTTTCAGCTTTCAGCCGCCTTAGGCATTCATTAATAGTGTAATTAATAGTTAATATAAAAAAAAATTATTTGTGTGTGTGTGTGTGTGTGTGTGTGTGGGTGGGTGGGGGCGGCCGCCGCGGGGGGGAGGAGATCTCACGTGATATAACATAATATCGGTTACATCACACAAGTTTTATAGAGAGAGTTAATATTTTAGCATTTCAGAGTGTTAAAATAAGGTGATATTATTATACCGATACAAGGTCAAGCCAATCTCATCGAAAGAAAGCCAGACCTCATGGGAGAATAAACCTCCCACTTGGACCGTCTGAACCTCCCTTTGGCTTATTTTGTTAGGTAATCGTTCTAGTTACTGCAAGTCAAGTCTATTTGTATCTTCTATTAGATAGTAAATGCAGTCAGGGCCCTAGGCCACCTCATAGCACTGCCCAAGAGTAGGCCGCAAAATACAAATACCATGTTAATAGTGGACTTTAGGCTGCCAGGAGAGAAATTTGGCTCACTACTTTACGGATGAACTAGAAATGAACCGGGTTGTAGATACTGTTCAGAAGCCATATTGGATTGGAATCTTTTAGGCAAGATTCCAATCCAGTGGTGTTATGATGTTCTGCTACAACTGTCAGATACCGATCCGTCCCCTCTCACAAAAGTCGTAGCTAACCGTAGCAGGTAGAAGATGAGTCGATAGACTGGTTTCGAATCTTCTCTAGTGTGACAACAAATTAACACGCCGGCACCAATCAACATGTGACACGTGCATAACAAAAAAATATTTTAAGTATACAGGGTTAGGCGAGGGTGCTACAATAAATATACATTTAATGAATAACTGTTTAATTATTAAAGCACCCTTTGTCTGGTGGATTGACAGTTGACACTGGATTATTTTCTTTAATGCTCGATTCGGATTCGTTACATTTGGTCTACAAACTTCGAAATTTTCTTCTTTTACCCAAAAAAAATCTTAAAATTTTCCTTCTGCGTGAGCTTGATGGGACATTGCCGGCTACGACTTTAGTGCTTGCTTGCAAATAGTAAAACCAGCTCGGTCCCTTCTCAGTTTGATCGTATTGTCCCAAAACGTTCCACTACGCCCCTCTTTTTTTCCTTTTATACCTACTCACTTATCCCTCCCCACTCCAAAATACTCCTCTTTCACTCTCTCTCTCTCTCTCTCTATACCCCGTCTCTCTCTCTCCCTCTCTGAGTAGGGGTGGGTATGGGCCAGGCTAACCTTAGCCTGGCCCGAGCCCGGCCCAAAACTCAAACTCTTACATATATAATATATTTGTATTATATATAATATATTAATTATTTTAAAATTATAAATAGTATATAACTTAGTTGATAAAAATTGTTTTTTACAATAATTATTGGATTCAAGTCCTAAGTGAAATCAATGATTTTTTAAAATAAACAACCCTTAAAATTTAAATATATGGTTTTCTATGCTTTTTTAAAACTAGTAAAATTTTGTAGTTCAATTAGTTAAAGCATTAGGTATTACATGATAGGTCC
>JAOXJP010249289.1:0-22194 GCA_025762735.1 Platanus orientalis
ATTTATTTATTTTGATTGTTCTCGTATACAAATAATTCTTATTGCTTGCCACTAACCTCTCATGATATTCTTGGTTGTGTGAAAAGAAACATCAAAATGGTATGTTCATCAACCTAGCTCTCTTTGTTCATTTTCAATTCTTTGTTGGAGGATTTGCTACCTATAAATCATGTTATGTGTAGGAGATATCTGGAAGGCTTGGCTATGGAGTGACAATACAACTGCAATGTGAGTGTAAAATGCGTATTTTGGATTCTCAACTTGCGTTGAGTAATTTAGTTCAATTGATTAGAGTCTTGTATATATTCATTGTTGGAATTCATTAACTTATGGAATGTGGGATAACCTAGTTCATTGCACTTAAATTATATATGTGAGTATGGTGAATATGATTGGTGGATGGATGCAGAGCTGTCGGGTGAACAGTGATGATGTGGTGGATGCTTAATATATTTGGAGTGTTTTTTTATCTATGGACTATCAGGTTGTTGAAGAAAGTGACATGATGATCACTATTCATCCCCAGGGGGTCCATATTATAGCTGTTATGCTGCTAAAATTTTGGCAAAAATGGCATGTGGATTCCCTGCTTAATCTCAATAAAATGAGATAAAAAGTAATGGATGAGATGGATAGTTGATTAATCAAGATTGACCCTTAGACTATAACGGATTTAGAGTAGGTAACTGCGAAAGCGGATGAGGTGGGATGCCTAACACCTTCCCCAACTCATAAACAAACAACTTACCTTAAAATCTTTGGGAGTTGACCAGTTTAAATGTGGAGTCAGACATTTCAAATCATTTTCAAAACTTAAACTTGTTTTGTTTTCAAAACTGATGTCCAATCACATCATTAAAAAGACTGGTGGCGACTCCAAATCACGTGGGATATTTCTTGCGCTAAGCAAGTCTCTTTTCAAAGGGATTTACCCATCATGCGAAAATCGAGGCCCACAATACACACTGCCTATTATCTGTTGAAAGCCACATATTTGTTGTTTGCTGGACTAATTAAAGTGCACACCACCTATTTGAGAATTAATGTAGAAGCTATGGAATTGAGGACAAACATCAATCTCTTCATGTACCTAGGTTGAGTAAACCTTGTGTATACACATTAGTTTGCTTCCCATCTCCGTCATCTTAATGATGTCTTATGTTTGCTACTTATTGGTTTATTATTTATTGTTGCCTTATTGATCATCTAGAGCACTTCTATAGCATCAATCCAGCCTTATATTGATGGATGAATGGTATTATTAGAGGCGGTGATAATCTATCCTTGCTAGTATTACTAGTGGACTGTGAACACATGGGTATGAGTCGTGTTTGAATGGTCCAAGTGAAAAAGACATTAGTGGAGAAACTTGTGGCTGATTGATTCTGGTTTCTAATTGTGGTTTTGAGTATTCCATTCAAGATTCCATGGCTTTATTGAAGGAAGTTCTAATTTTGAAGTTCATACACTTGGAGTTAAGTTTGGATCACATTGACCTAGGGTTGATCACTTGGGTATTGGCTGTTGTGCACACTTTCTCAGAGTATATTGAGGTGCTAATTGGGTTTATTGGTTTATTACAAGGTGTTGTTGATTAAGCTGTATTGGTTTGTTGAAAATAATACCTAAAGCACTCATGTAAGGACATGCATTCTTGCTTATTGGAATTTGGGAATGCTACTTTATGTTATTCCATTAATACTAGTACACTTTAAGGAGAACATACTCAGAGTGTACAACTATATTAGGAGTTCATCTTCTAAATTGTTTGCTGATCACTTGAGGATTCTTCTATCAAGTGTGGTACTGCTTTAGAGCATCAACAATCATGGTTCAAATCATATGAGGTAATGGTATCAATTAATCAAGTGGTCTATTATTAATTTTAAGTTGTCTAGACGCATCTTTAGTGGCTGCCCTATTTTCTGAGTTTTGCCTTAAGTGGTCTCAAGTGCTGTGAACATCGACTTGCTAGTACTAAGTTGTGTTCTGAGTTTTGCTTCATGAGCTTGATACTCGTTAGCTAGCTGATGTAAAGAATAATGGGTTACACAGTCAAGTACCCTTTTATTTTTCCTCATGGAAAGCGTATTAGGGTCATACTCAGTGACTATTATGAGGATAATATCATCTCACCCTCTTTAGCTAAGAGCCTTTCACAACATCTTGAAGCACGATCCTTTTGTTACTACAAGGATGGTCATTTTGTTATCCAGTTTGAGAGTGGAGAATACATTGATGGTGCATAGTGTTTCTTACATGAGAGCATTTTAGAGAGTCAATAAATGATCCTAAGAAAGACGTGGTTGGCTGAGAGGAAGACTATTATCATTAAAACCATAAATATTTTGTGAATTTGTGATTGAAGAGTATATTATTGCTTCCGAGTGAAACCTATTGGTATGGTGCCATTTGTTCAAGAGTTGTCAAATAAGATTCAAATATTTGTTGATGAGTATCAATGTGCCATGCAAAAGAAGAATAAAGAGATTGTTGAATCCAAGCCTAAGGTTGTAGAGCATGAAGATGAAGTACAAGTTGTTGAAGAAAAGTCCGAAGTGAAAGTTTAGGAAAGTAAAGCCAAAACCACAGATGAAGAAATTATTCTGGAAGATCAATCTAATGTTGAAAGTGATGCTCTTGTTGTGCAAGATTCTAATCAAACTAGCAATAAGATGAATGAAGTGATTAGTGATGCATTGCTAGATCATCTAGTAGAGATCATAGATAATTTTCATAGTGTTGTCTCATTATTTGATGAGATTTCAACTTCAGTCTAGGACAAGATTCCACCCATCTTAGCAAATACAACAACACAAGAGTTTGTAGTGATTCATGATAGTGTGAGTCCAATTCCTGTTCAACCAAAAAAGTATTATTAGGTTTTCCCGTTACTAGTTCAAAGGACAAATGATTTATATTTTGAGGCCCTTATCATGTCAGATGCATATAAGACAATGAGGTTGCATCATAATCTACTTATTGGAAGTTATGGTTTGTGGTGGATTAGTGTGAATTTTCAAATCATGTTGATTATTTCCCTCCATAAAACTCGAGGTTGAGTTTTTTCGAATAAGAGGGGTTTGATGTGGACATCATACCAAAGTGAGACCCACACATAGCCTTGGTGGGGTCCACATAGGGAGACTATAAAGGCACACCTTTGCTACATGATTTGAAGATTAAAGGGGTTGATTGGATGGCTTAATAGTCTAATTCTACTATTTTATTTTATATTTTATGCATTATCAGAGGTAGGGCATGAAGAGTATTCTAAAATGTTTTTGAGCAAAGTTGCCAAGGCCAAATTATGGCCAAATAAGTGGTTATCAACCACACCTAGGAGAGTCATGATTTGGCTAGTGTCTATTATATTCTTTTTCTTTTTATTTGAAATTTTGAAGTTGTAAAAAGGGGTAAACCCTAGGCTAAGTGGCGGGGTATAAAAAAACCCCTTATTCTCTTTATTTTCTTAATGAATACATTAAAAGTTTTACCAATATTAGGGGTTCTCTCTCCAACAAGAAGTTTGGCCTGAAACTAAACTTGAGTTGGTGATTTCTTCTAGGTATTTCTTTGATTCCTTATATCCCTTCTCATTTTCTCATCTCTTCCATTATTATTATTATTATTTTCTCCTGATTTCTCTCTATTAGAGTTTGTTCCCCATAACTAGCAACCTTAGTTCATCACCACCACCATTCATCTATCTTTATCAACCTACACCATAAACTCTCCCTTAAGCAACCAACCACCAGTACATACCTTCCTTGTGATTTCCATTTGACTTAATACCTTAAATTATCTCATCCAAACCCTACAACACTATTGAAACCAATCAGCCACTCCCACAATTCATATCCTTTTTAGAATCCCATAATATCTATCCTATTTTGCTGCCCAGATTTTTCTAACAAGCCATATACTTGATATTCCTTCTATTTACCAAAAGAAACATCATCTTATAGTCTACAGTTATTGATAAAATCCATTCCCGATTGTGTTTCTAAGCAAAAAACCTTAAAACCACTATATTTATACATGTGTGACCCGAGTCATAGAACCTTTGGTATTCTTTTAACACTCATAGTAAACCCACACCTTCTCCTTCTATACAGTAGTTCTGGAAGTGATGTTTTGCTTGAGAGTTAAAGAAATCAACCAACCCACATTGACTACATATTGCTAGGAGGACTAGTTTATACACTAGGTGTTTGATAAAATATCCAAATGATTGCTGAATTGAAAATCATGTGTCACTGAATATGAATGATGGGATCTTATTGGGTTATGTTGTCTAATGTAGTTGTTGTGGACTAGTCAGGGTTCATTGATCTAAGGCTGATCTTTTCAGTTACTTATTGTTGTATCAAATTTCATAGAGATTGGTTATTCGAACACTTTCTTTCATACACGTTCTTACAATTGTTGGATGGGTATTTTAGTAGTGTTATGTATCAAATTTGGTATTAGAGCTTGTGTGCTACATCAGACCGTTTTTCTCCATGGTGATTTGGAGAAAGAGATCTATATGGAAAAACTAGAATGATTTAAAGTATAAAAAAAAAAAATGATCACTTGGTTTTCAAGTTAAAAGAAACTTATATGGGTTGAAGCAAGCCCCAAGACTGCGGTACAAAAAGTTTGATAATTTATGATGGATCATGAGTATAAAAGAACAACTTCAAAGCATTGTGTGTTTACTAAATATTTTCCAAATGGTGATTTTATTATCTTATTGTTTTATGTTGATGACATGTTGATTGTCGGACAGAACACTAGCATGATTGACAAGTTAAAGAAAGAACTACACAACTCTTTTGCAATAAACAAGTTAGGTCTAGCAAAAAGGATTTTGGGCATGAATATTTTTCGTAATTGTAAAGCAATGATGCTATAACTATCACAAGAAAGATACAATGAAAAGGTGATTCAAATATTTAACACGGATAAGACAAAACTAGTTAGTTCTCTACTTGGTGCTCACTTCAAACTAAATTCCAAGCAAAGTCCTTCAAGTAAAGAAGAGAAATATAAAATAGAGAAGGTTCCTTATGTATTAAATGTGAGAAGTTTAATATATGCTATGGTTTGTACAATTCTAAACTTAGTACATATAGTTGGTGTAGTAAGTAGATTTCTTGTCAATCTTGGTAAAGAGCATCGGACAACATTCAAGTGGATTTTTACGCACCTCAAGGGATCATCAAAATTATGTTTATGCGTTGGTGGTAGTAAACTTGTTTTGGAAGGTAATACAAATGTAGATATGACTAGAGACATGACTATGAAGTCTACATTTGGGTATCCACTCACTTTTGCAGGAGGAACAGTGTCATGACAATCCAAGTTACAAAAATTTGTGGCCTTATCCACTGTAGAGGTCAAATATATTGCTATTACAGAAGGTTGTAAGGAGATGTTATGGATGAAGAAGTTCTTTCAAGAACTAGGGTTAATAAGAGCAAGCATGTTATTCATTGTGATAGTCAAAATGACATCCACCCCAATAAGAACCCAAGCTTTTATTCAAGTCTAAACATATAGATGTGAGATACCTTTGGATATTTGATGTTTTAGAAAATATTTTATTATTGTTGGAAAATATCTACACTCATAAGAATAGTTCCGATATGATGACATAGACCTTATTCAAGGTGAAGTTTGAGGTGTGTTGTAGCATTGTAGGCATGGGTATTTGACTCTTAGTAAAGATAAAAAAAAGGAGCAAGTGGTGAAATTATCGAGAGAGAAAGGAAAATAGAATAAAGGGTTTTGGAAGTAAAAAAAGGAAAAGAAAAGGGGGCTTTGCAAGGGTTGGTTTTTCCTCCACCATTTTTCATTGATGGTTGAAAGAGTAGCAACAACCACTCTCTATTTGGGATTTTGGTATTTTTTGGTTGTGGTTTTTTCTTGAAAAGAATAGAAGAAGATGAAGAAGAATGTGTGAAGATTGGTGTTTTTTCATAGGATTGTGAGCATCCACAAATCCAAGTCATTCTCTTCAGAGCTTCTTGGTGTACTCCCTTGTGTTGGTGAGATTCAACATTGTACCTATTTCATAATAGAACATTTTGTTGGATTAGTGTCACGTGGTTTTTCCTTGTAGGGTTTTTACGTTAAAAATCTCGGTGTATTATGGCGTGTTTTTTTTTGTTTTGTTTTTTTTTCTTGCTTTGCTATTTTTTTATGATTTACATCCCGCATTTTACTTCTATTTGATTTGCTCCATTGATTTTCACAAGAGAATAGGGAAAGTGTTGTTTTCCCTTAATTTTTAGGAAATCAATGATTGATTAGAGAAAAAACTGAAAATAGAGGAGAGATTTCGAAGCAATTTCTTTTAATAATTTTATAAGGAATTAAGACATTTAAATTATCCAAAAAAAAGTGGGAATTAAGAAATTGTAATTGAAAGTTTTACAAAAAATAAAAATAAACAAGGCTGTGTTTGGCAGCCGCCTATAACGTGATCATTTCATTTGAATTTTCCAAGGCTTTTGTAGCCACAATGGGATGGTTTGTAATGAACTCGTTCAGATTTGCACCGATTTGTGCTTGATAACATTAGTCATTTCTTTTTATAAAAAACCTAAGATGACTAACAAATCAGTATAAATTTGAATCTCATTACAAACCATCAGCTCATGGCTACAAATGCCTTGAAAAACTCCAATGAAATGAATACATTACAGGTGGCTGCCAAACAGGCTATAAATAAATGAAAGTTCAGTTCCACTTATAGTAATAGAAATCTTTACGTCCATTGTTTTGTTTTTTGAAGATTTTCAGACCCATATGGTCCCTCTCGATGAATGCAATACTTTCCCTCCATCATCATGCGAATGCCAGAAATTCAAATGACATGGGCGATGAAGATGAAAGTGATGATTGATAGTTGGTGATTAGTGGAGAAGAAGAATTAGAAGGAGAGATTTTCAACATCAGTGCTAGGCTGCCAATGACAAAGACAAAGGGAGAGGGCGTCTGGTCGATGAAGAGGATGGAAAGGATATATATATTTGTGTGTGTGTGTGTGTGTGTGTTTGTTTGTTATGTACTGATATCTTTAATGTTTAGACATATAATATAATAAGTTATATCTATTTGCATTAGGGCTGTCAACTATCCGTCTAAGCATCCATATCCAATTCACATTTTAGCCCTAAAATATGTCACCACTCAGAACCTTAATTTTCTGATATAAGTATAATCTGATATATTTGGATTCATATCCAATATTCGTTTAAGTAAACAATTACGAGTACAAATCCTATTTATTAAATATCTGCAAATATACGAATTCATATATGATATTCCATTAAGTAAATACAAATACAGATCCAACTATATCCACTTCGAATTCAGTCCGTTTATAGCCCTAATTTGCATATATGACCGTTAAGAAGCCAAGTTGAGCCTAGTGCAGCTCACTGTAGTCTCAAGAAGCTAAGCAATCACAATTGAAGGCTCAGACTCAGACTCAGCTCTACAAACTTGAAACAAGGCTCAAGTGCAGCTCATGAAAACTTGAACTGAGCTCTCAGCTCATCAAAAGCCCTAATCCTACGTACATGCACATATATTACATGCTCTTCATGCATTAGAGATTCATCTTATTAAGATACCTCTTCAAAGGTGCTAGAACGCTTGATGGGTAGACTGGGGATCATCCAATTCCGACACGCCGGATTCTGTGTACGCAAAATCCGTGCACAATTCGTGGTTAAAGGCAAGTGAACACTCACATCAGCATTGAAAAGTGATAAGCACGTGCTCAAAAAATGCAAGTCACTTTTCAATGCTGATGAGTGTTCTCAGCCCGCGACACGCTTTGTGCATGGATTCTGTGCTCACAGAAGCCAAGCCGCAATTCCGATCCATACGGGACAGGTCAAATTTCTTGTTAAGTCAAGAAAGTTCCTCATCATATGGATGGGTGCATCGGACACGTTATCCCAAGATACAATTAAATAAGGGAGTTCATTATATCCAAAAAACCTTTTTCCCCGTACTCTGATGGTTTCCTTTGGGAAGAAAATGTTCTGTGATTAAAATGCCTCTATAGTGGGCTGGGATTAGGTAGGAAATCAGTTTTTCCTGATGTATTAGAATGACATCAGGGGGATGACACATCAGTACCAAAAAGTGACTCATTTTTTGGGGGGGTGCTTATTACTTTTCAATGCTGATGTGTTCATCCCCTGATGCCATTCTAATACATCAGAAAAAGCTGATTTCCATACCTAATCTTTTCCGCTCTGTAGTTTATATGGTGAATTATAAACTCACGTGTTGTCTGTGGGGGTAAAAACGTCCCAAAAAGTGTTAGTTGAAAAAGTAGGTGGTCAGAAAAACACATCAAATTTAAAAATACGTCATGTGTCAATCAATGGCACGATTTTAGAGGTATGTGTCAAAACAGACAATCATTCCCCTCCCCTTTTATACAGCTTGTACTGACTGTATAGAAGTGACCAAAGCAGCGTTTATATATTCCCATTTGGAGGGAGTGGGAATATGGATGGGATCCACCACCATTCCAACGAATCCAGGGGTGGCGGTTCCTAACCTGATCGGCCAAAGCTCGAACCCGCTTGGTTTTCTCCTACTTCCTGAGTAGGCTTATCCAACACTGATAGAATCCGGGTCGGTTTTACGTTTAAGTTGGATAGTTGGCAGATCTGTTGGATGATTTTAGCAGTCAGGAATAAACGCTAAAGAGACCAAGAGTCAATAATGGCGGGTTGTCATAATTCAATACAGCTGATTTATTTTTATTATTATTACTTATTTAAATTTTTTGGGCAGGGACCCACTCAGGCCCGCTCGACTTCCACACACAGATGACATTGTCCACTGCAGAATTGCGGCCAAGGAGGTTTGACCACTAGCCTCCCTCCCTCTTGGAAAGACTATGCTGCACCACCTGGGCATGGGGGGAATTGGCCAGCTGACGTAGTACAAACAGCATAGTGCAGGAAACTATATATATTTGGATAAGTGGTGCTGAAAACAATATAAAAGGCAATACAGTTGAGAATGAATGAATCTAATCGGTATTTATCTTCTGAGATTTTAAATCATGTCACATGATTATCACCCTAGGATGCAATTCAAATTAGCACCTCACACAGAAACTGAGAGAAGTAACCCGATAATTTTAAATGAATCCCCAATGGGGCCAACAGTTATTGTAGATCTAAAGCACGGGATGAAATTTAAGCAATGGAATGCAACAAGTTTGATAGAAATCCAAAAAACTTCAGCTAGACACTCTTCTTTTCTATCCCCCATGAAATGGGTCAGAGATAAAATCATGCCAAATGTTGATTTCAGTCCATAAAAATCAATATAAACTGGCGGTAGAAAAAGTGCATTGACATCATACCTCTTTGATTGTCAAGAGAAATTTTAGATTTTCAAAAGCGAAGTCAAACTTTCCTGCCTTCCCAAAATGCGTATGCGGTCACAAGGTGGGGACGGGGGTGGGTACATGTCACTCTTCCATAGCATCACCTCCTTCAATCGCTTCTACTTTCTCCTTCAATGGAGTAATTATTGTCGTCAACACCTCTGTATCCACATCAAATCAACAGGGTTAGAAAATATCTCTTGCTTTGTTATAGGTGAACAGATGCTTTAACAGAGAATTAGTATCAGGTGAAAACGTGAAATTAATGGGTCACTTCATTCTTTCCCTAACGTATCTTCACTTGAGAGTTGAGACAAATGAAAATACATTACAGGAAAACATTATGTCGAGAAGAATCAGCAGATGAATTGGTTATCCACAATTCAGGTAATCGATCCACAAGTTCAAATGACAGGCAATCTCTTACGTAAGCCAGAGACCCAGAAAAATTCACCAAGATAGTTCTGCTCATCACCAATAAACTTTGGGCGAACCATTGTTGATCAATTTTATTAACTTTCCAAGATCAAATACTCGGATGGTAAATATCATCTAATTGTCATGAGTTTTGGAGGATGATCCATCAAAGAGGTTAGAACAATGTACACATCAAACCCAGTTTACCCTTTGCTAAAAGGTACAAGACTCTCTTGGACCTCATCCCTGACAAAACAAGTTAAACCACGGTAATTTAGTGATACAGCTAAGCCACACCATATCATCTTGTCTGAAATGCAAGAATGCACGGGTGTAGATATAGAATCAAGCAAGAAAACTGATGGGAGGATAGATGAGTTTGGAGTCTTTGGACTGTCAAAGATTTCTATGTGGCGATTGATAAGAGGCACAGCCACAGTGAACCGAGTATATTGGGGAAGAAAGTTACTAACCAGTCTGACCCTTGGCAAAAGAATAGCCTTTCGAACTGATGTAGGTTCGAGGATTTGGCATCTGGTGGTTCCTCAGGTACTCTTTGTGTCCCTGTACCAGCAGCATTAACAGGAGAAACATACATCAACAAAAGGAGAACCTCTCTTGTTTCATTGTGGGGTTAGGCATGGATCAATTCCCAAAAGAATAGGAAGAGACGGACAGACCTTAGTTATTACACACACATCAACATTGCTTCCACTTCCCAAGTCATTGAATATACCAGAACATATAGCCTCACAAACAAGCTGTACTCCTTCATCCCTCTGCAAAAAATACTTGAAACCTAAAATTCCATAAAACTTATACTAATGCATGCTCTACAGTTCTAGAATCCCAGGAGGCAGTATAAAAATCATTTCCCAATCCAGAAGACGTGACAAAATACAAGCTGTTCAGTCTATCTGAGAGAAACATGGAGATGGTGATAGTGAACATTCGTCCCTCATGAGATATACCACTATCAAGTTACATGTATCTTATTCCAATGCCCAACCAAGAATGATGAGCAGTTATAACTAGGACTGTAAATAGACTGACCATGGAATGGATCTATCTAGATCCGTATTCGGTGACTTACGATTAATTGATATGGATCTATCTAGATCCATATCCGTTTAAATATTTGGCGGAAATTTTAAAACAGGATCTATATTTGTATCTGTTTATTTAACCTAATATCAGATACAAATCCAGCTATTGGAATACACAATCAACTTCTCATTTATTACAATATTACTCACACAGACGCCTCTTCCATCAGGTTTCCTAATGGTTTTCTAGGCTCAATGCTCAGTGAAAATTCATATCTTTAGAGATAAATATAAAGAAGGCTCGCCAGCACCCACTCAAAAAAGTTAAGAGTTAGGGCTCGAAAGCAGCAAACGGGACACCCTTAATTTGTTTAGATAAGGGGCTTTCAAGCCCCTAACTTACTTAAATAAGGGGCTTTCAAGCACCCTCTTTTTTGATAACCAAAATTTCATTAAAAAAGGGGATAAGGCATCCCCAAAAGCCAGCACTAACTGAAGGCTCAACAGTAAACTAATTTCTTACACAATTCACCCTTAATAGAAGGTAAGATCAGAAAGATACACAGTTCACTTGACTATTGTATAAGTCAAATGGTTCTGTAAGTAAGAAGAATCAGATTTCCCCTACAGTATGCCTATATATATATATATATATATCAAACTCAGATATTTAACCAAAACAATTCAATATAGATCCGTATTTGGTCCAATTCTAATAGGATATATCCTAAACAGACCAGATCCACTTGAATCCTTATTCACCATAAGTGGACCAAATACAGATCAGATCTGGATAATAATCTGGTCTGTTTGCAGCCTTTGTAACAATATTTATAAGATTCAAATGCATCAAGGTCAAGCAAGTTCTTTGCACTAAACTGCATAAGAAAAGTACAAAGTATGGAAAAAGCAACATCCAACTATGGCAGGCCAACTTACAGTCAGGCCTTCTTTGTACTTTGATTCAAAAACAGCCATTGCAGCCAAAGACCCGGAACCCATTGTAGCGAATGGCAGAGTGTCGGTTGAACCATGAGGGTAGATCTGCAAAGTACAACATTTCAGTCACAAACATCACTGCAATGCACAAACCAGAAAAACTATCCTGTTCAGACAGCCGAATAAAAAAAAAAAAAAAAAAAAAATCACTGTATGCAAATGTGGTCCTGTAATATCAACTCCACCAAGTACCAAAGCAGCACTGACATGCCCTTGGTAACTGGGCAAGAATAAAAGCAATTAGCCAAGGCACAATCATCATATGGTTTTATTATATAAAATTCTAATATTGCTAGGACAGCGTACTTAAGGTGTAAAATGATAAATTTACTTGAAAAGGTGAGACTTCAAAAGGCTAAGAGCAGTAACGACCCTTGATTCCCGACCAGTGTGATAACGATGCAGCTGCAGCTGGGAGCTGACCATGTCTAGGGAAGACAAATATAAAAGCAATACATGAATTATGGTAAATGCAAAGAAAATCCGAAGGTGAACTATTTGTATAGAAGATAGCACATTTTTCCACAATGATGTAGCTGTAGCATACACTCATATAAAAAATAAAAAAATAAAAAATAATAATAATAATAAATAAATAAATAAAAGATGCAGTTGTAGCATACAGCTACAATCATATTGAAAAGCAATCTTCAATAGTACCTGTTACAGCCTCTGTATCAGCAGCAGTTCCTGCTCCACAGCAATAAATGTTAGGTGCCATATAATGAATTTTCTCACAGTTTTTGTCACAAACTATGGGCCCTTCTGTGGCTCTCGTATCTGCTCCAAGAATGACACCATCCTGAACATAAAAATTAAACAAGCCATTAAATAAATGGATCAAATAAAATTGAAATTATATCATACAAACAAATGAATCTCATATAGTTGGGATAATGTGATGATGATTACATAAAACCACCATCACCACAAAAAAATTCACATAGAATTATACCGAAGAGAATAGCTATATATCAATTAAACCAACAATACAATTCATGCTAGAAAATTTTTACTACATAGAGTCAGATTAGAGAAGACCTAGTATAAATATCATCGAATTTGAATCTTATTTTTGGATTGAAATAAATTAGTATAGATAATAAAGTCAATACTATACTCTTTTTTTCTCTACAAAAGCAATACTAAATCTCATAGAAAATGTATTATTCAGTGCCAATAGCATAGGTTTACATATAACATAAAAACGATCTTGCATCTTGGATTGCTTCCCAATTGCTTTTTGGATCGATCCCCAGTCCATTCTCTGGACGTTTCCACTTGCTTCTCCAGACATCTCAACTTGCTTCCCCAATTGCTTCACCACACTTTCCCCACTTTAAAAAGGCCTAAAATTAAACAATACTACATGGGAAAGTGAAATAGAATTGGCTTCCCATACGAGCTTCCCACCTTGTACCAAGCTACCCTGCAACTATGATCCCACCCCCTTAAATTTTTCTGCTCCGATCCAATTTTGACAACATTGCTGGTGGACATTCATAGGAATGTGAGTCACCCAGTCGGAGGTCTCACAGTCTGCTTCAACTGAGTTTGTGGCCTTTTTGTATGGGGAGTCGATATTGAGGGTGTTTCAGTTTCCCCCAAGGTGGTTCAGTCAGGTGAGCATGATTCAGGGGATGTCTCATCTGTGTGTTTGGTCCCTTCTTTGCCTATCGTTGGTAATGGTGGCTTAGAGCTGGGTTCTATTCAGTGCAATCCTTGCCCCGGTGGTTCTTCTGGGCTTCTTGACCCTCCTGTGAAGCTGAGATCAGAGCTTGTTGGTGGTGAACTGGGCTGCAATTCTTTTCCTCTTTCAAGTAGGACAATTCCCTTCTCTCTTGACATTTGGCTGCCTCCCCCTGGGATCTTGGGATTGTGCCTCCCTTGGACCACAATCATTCACTGGAGAGGCTACCTTTGGAAAGAGTGGAGAATGCCATTAGCTATCCGAGGCCAAGAGAGGTGGTGGGCCTTGTTCTCCCTCTGCTTGGGGTGGGATTGAAGCTGGTGCAATGCGAGTCCTGGCCTTCTAGGCCATTTCATGTTGAGGTGCATTTTATTGAGGGTATTATTGTCACTTTACATACTATACTGTACACCATATCCTACACTGGGGTAACTCTCAATATATATATATATATAGAGACACACACACACACACTCTATGAGGGAGAAAGGATACACTCATACGATTCCCCATTTGTACTTCTTTTCTTCTTGTCTTTTCTTTTCTATCTTTGCTGTTCAATAGAGTATTCTATATATTTTTACTTGGAATCATAGCAGGGAAAAATTCAGAATCGACATCAACCGATACAGTGGATGAGTCACTGACATCAGCATTTAGACGGCTGATGTCAGCACCTGTGCGCAATTGACAGGTTGGTTCGATGTGAAGCCATTTTTCAAGAGAGTATGATTAATGAAGTCTTTCTTGGTATGATTAGTTTTTGAATCGGAACATGAAAACTATTTTTTAAGGGATTTTCTTTAGAAAATATCAGAAAATCCAGATTTGAGTTTTTTGACTGGTTTGATTAATATGGAGGTTTTTTTTTTTTCCATAAATGGATTATAAGATATTCGTTTTTAACACAGAAGACTATGAATTTTTGTTTCAGATTGATCAGTTAAATATTGAAGGTTCATGAGTGATTTTTGTTGGGCATATATTTAACACTCTGTACACAGACATGTTCTGGGCATTCGTCTGATGTTGTGGCTACAGTCCTTTTTCCCTCCTTTGATATTTTGGCTATCTTTTGTAGTCTGTGTATGGGATTCGACATGCTATTTGCAGTCTTGCTATTTGTAGTGTTGAGCTAGTCACAGGCTACTTTGAAATTGAAACCGTGGGGTATTCTTGAAGGAGTGAATATGTTGTGCTGAATTTCACAACAGTGAATGTGGTGTGTTGTGTTCCATCTCATAATTCTTTGCATTTGAGCAAGCCATGCGACGTGGTGGACTAGTGATAGTCCTCGTACTGTTGAATTGGTGGATTAAGAGTTTGGACATAGTCCTAGTATCGTACTGCAGTCCTGTTTTTTGTGTTGAACTTGTTGCTGGAAGATTGAAATACGTCAAAAGTCAGTGAAGTTATTTCTGCTTCTACTGGAGGGGTTGGAAATGGTGGGTGTTACTTATTGAAGTAGAGAAGTGGTGTAACCTGTGTATGTCAGTTTATTGTAGTTGAGATTCATTTTGGTGGTGTTTAAGGCTTATAAGTGCTGCCAGAGTTGAGCTCGACTGTGCAGTCTAAGTGTTTGGGTTTGAGCCTCTCCGTGACTGTTCAACATGCACTGTTTGTGAAATCAACATTGGTATTTCAGTAGTCATGTGTGACATAAATGTATGCAAGTTTTGAAGAAATATTATTTATGACTTGTAGTTGGTAGTCTACACTTGAGGAATGTTAGAAGCCTGTCCAACTTCAAGTTTGTCAAGTAGCATGCGTGGGCGGGGAAGCTAGCTTGGTAATACTTTGTGACAGAGATAGACTCAAATGTGAGCATTGTGGTTGGTTTAGACACACTAAGGAGCATTGTTGGGATCTCCATGGATATCACTAGAAGCAACCATCACATACTTTTCAACGAGGTGTTTCTGGTGATAGTAGAGGCAGCAGGCACAGTGCACAACCTATAACATCCACATGTTCAGAGTTAGCTCCTACAACTCCTATCTCTTTGGGCCTTTCTGTTGGTGCTTTATCTCAGGAGGAGATTGAGGCCTTCCGACGTTTTATATCTCAGGTTGAGACTCATTAGTAGTTTCTTCAGCTTCTCTCACTCCCTCAAGTACATCAGTATTAGCCTTTCCGCGTCTATTTCTACTCCTCAGAGTTGCTAGATTATTGATTTAAGAGCTTCTCATTGTATAACCAATATATCTCCCATTTTTACCTCCTATCATGTTAACTTTGGAAAGGACAAAGTTTGCATTGCGGATGTGTTCTACTCTTCTATTGCTAGGCAGGGAGACATTCTTGCCACATCTGATTTCTTTTTTTTCTTCGTATTTCATGATCCTAATTCTACCCTAAACTTGTTATCTATTAGTCATCTCACTAGTCTGTAATCCTACATTTTTTCCCTTTTGTTGTTTGTTTCAGGATTTGATGACGAAGAAGACAATTGGTATAGGACATGAGAAAGACGGTCTCTACATTTTTTATTCCAGTACACTTGTAGCTTCTCAAGTAATAAAAGAGAACACCCCCTCCTTTGTATGAGTTATTACAATGACATCATAGACTTGGCCACCCTTCCTTTTCTTTGTTAAGCAGGATGTTTCCTTAATTAGCAAAACATTTTCATTCTATTTATCTTATTAGTACTACTCAAATTTTGTCTTCTTTTTTCATTGTGCACTTTGATATGTGGGGTCCTGCTCTTGTTACTTCATTGTAAATATTTTTTCATTGGTGTGGATGATTACTCTAGCGCTACATGGGTCTATTTATTAAAGAGTAAAGGTGATGTGTGTGTTGCTTTCAAGTATTTTCATAACATGATTGTTATTTAGTATAATGCCAAGCTTCGTATCTTACGTTTAGATAATGGTGGAGAATCTCTCTGGTAGTTTCTTCATTTTTTTTTTTTTTTTAATCTGGTATTGTTCACCAAACTACTTATCCTAGTACTCCTAAGAAAAACGGAGTAGCTGAAAGCAAAAACAAACATCTCATTGAAATTGCTCGTGTTATCATGTTTACCATGAATGTGTTAAAAGACTTTTCTGTTTGATGTCATTCAAACTGCAGCCTATCTCATGAACAGGAAGTCCACACATGTGCTCTCATATAAATCACTTTTGGAGGTACTTTTTTATGATTCTCCCTTATTTTCCCCTCTTCCAAAAACGTTTAGGTGTATTTGTTAAGTCCATGTATCTAAATCTTATCTCTCCAAATTAGACCCAAAAACACTTAAATGTGTTTTTGATGTAACACAATAGGGAAGATACCAAACCTTGATGAAGGATATTCCCCAAATTGATGCGGAGGCAAATAGAATTCAAGAATTGAATTTGAAACACTCAAGTAGCACAAAATAAGATAAAATAGTAAATAAAAGGGTAGAAAAGATATTATAAACAATTATAATAAAAAAAAAGAGAAATGGAGGGAAAGAACCAAAAATGGTATTTCTATAATTTTGGATAGAAAGTCCATAAAATTACCAAAAAGCCCCTTTGACACATCAGGATTTTACAAAACTCTCCAGATCAATAATGCATCAATCACAGGGTCTATAGTTAAAATTTCTTTAATGGATGTTTAAGAGAAAACCAGAGAATCTTTTAGAATTAAGAGGGAAGAATAAAGGGAATCATGGATGAAGGAGAGGGCTTTTGTAGGGTACCAACTAGAGGATCAAACCCTTAAAAAGCATTAAAGATGTAAGGCTTCTTAGGGGGTGCAATTTCAACAAAGATAAAGCATACCTTAATAGTGGCATCTAGAATCCTTCTGTAAAATCCAATAGCATGTAATCCTTAAACTCTTAAAGTTATAGCAACAAAGGAATTGATAAGGGTTAATAGAATGAATAAGTAGTAGTAGAAGGAAGATGCCAGCTTGCTAAGTTGGTAAAGTCTATGGGTGTTGTACCATAGACTTGGGTTCAAAACCCGTCTTCATCTATAATTACCTATCCAAAAAAATAGTAGTAGAATAATAATAGGGGGGGGGGGTGAGGTTAACAATGAAGATGGAGATTAGTGGTTGAATAGTTTGGATCAAGGCTCCCTTGTTTTGGCAGAGGTACTCCGGTGAAGTGCAATGATTGTGATTTATCTTTCTTGATTGTTGAAGCCGAGGATAATAACAAGGGGTTGATTTCAAAGTGAGTCCTCAGTAAACTCGAAGGTTTTAGCCAATTCCTTGGCTTTTCTTGTGAGGGGTTCGAGGAGGAAACCAAGAAATTGTTTTTCTTGATTGCGAAATGAAACCTTAACATGAACAAGGTTCCTATGTATTTTTCTAATGAAAGAAAATGTCTAAGGAATGAACTTAAGAAATTAGAGTGTATGGTGAATTATGATAAGAGGATTAGGGCGTTGAGTGAGAATAGTAGTAGGAAAGGAAAGGGTGTGTCCTAATGGATTTAAAAATTATCTCTTGGAATGTTAAATGGTTTGAGTAATAAGGATAAATGGGTTAACATTTATCACAGGATTCAAAGCTTCTATCCTGATATTTTGTGCTTGTAGGAAACCAAATTAGATATTATTTTGGAGCGTGTGGTGAAAGAGGTGTGGGGTTCGAGAGTTTGTGATTGGTCTTTTTTTTCCTTCTTTGGGGGCCTCTGGTGGTATTTTCATGATTTGAAACCCCAAAAGAGTGGTGGTGGTGGATTATGAGCTTGGGGTGTTCTCTCTATCAATTTGTTATAGGATGGTTGGGGATGAGAATTTGTGGGTTTTTCGGGGGTCTATGGTCCTAATATATTGGTTGAGGTGGGTTTCTTTTTGTGTGAGTTTGATGATGTCTATGCCCATTAAGAATTGCCTTGGTGTCTTGGGGCGATTTCAATTTGACCAAATTCCTTTTTGAAAGAAGTGGTTCTCAGTTTTTGGATCCTAAGTTGGCCAAATTTGGTGCCTTTATTGCTAAATGGAATTTAATTAATGGCCCTCACAAAGGGGAGAAGTATACTTCGTCTAACTTTTAGATCCCCCTTCCTATAGCAGAATAGACCGGTTTCTTTTATGTTTGGATTGAGAAAACATCTTTCCGAGAATGTCTCAGATTGTTCTAGGTTGACTTCGGATCATTCACCTATCATGTTGGAGCTGTTTCACTTTGTTCATGATCTTGTCCCATTTAAATTTGAAGAAATGTGGTTCCAGGCTGATGATTTTATGGAGTTGGTCGAGCTTAAGTGGGCTAAAGGCAACTTCAATGGTTCCCATAGTCACAGCTTTTCCCTTAAGCTCAAAGCCTTGAAGTTTGGGCTTAGGGAGTGGAGTAAGTCTAAGTTTGACTCTTTCAAGATGTTTAAAGATGATTGTCTTGCTAAGAATCAAAGTGATTGATGACTTGGAAGAAAAACGTGGTCTAACTCTTGATGAGAGCCAATAGGAGTCTTAGAAGAGATTTTCAGTTTGAGGCCCTCAAGGTGGAAATTTATTGGAAGCAAAGATCTTGGAGGATCAGATGGCTCAAGGAAGGACATAAAAACATGTAGTTCTTTCACAAGGTGGCCTCAGCCAGAAAGAGTTTGAATACCATTATTGGTCTGGATATTAAGGGTCCCAGGACTTGGCATCATCAAAGAGGAAGTGGTCAACTACTATTCAAGTGATGTGGAATACAAGTGGAAACAAATGCACTTTACAGAAAATTAAATCAGAAATTAAAATAACTGATTTTTGGACAAGGGACAAATATGCGATTTAATAGATTTTAGGGAAATTACAAATATACCCTTGCCATGTGTCAAAATTTTACAAAAATTTTCAGACTAGTAGTGCATCATAAAAGGGATCTATGGTTAAAATTTCATTTAATTTGGTTAAGATTTGTTATGTCAAAAAGTCAAATTTTAGAAAACCCAAGGTACTTTAATGGAAGTTTTCACAAAACAACAAAAAATCTAGACTAATTGAAGGGGAAGGTGAAGGAGAAATTTAGGGCTTTTTGTAAGGACCTCATTGGGGATCAAAACCCTCAAATTAATTGATGAAGACATCAGGTTTAGAGGTTTTTTCCAAACCTACCAGAGATGCTGCAGAAGAGCTAGACCATTACTTTGGTTCCCACATACTGTGCCATATGCCCAGAACACTTTTAGTCTTGTTTAGGATTTATTTTTATTATTAGTAGTATCTTTTTATTTTACTACACATTATTTTGTGTCTCTTGTACGGGGTACATTTATGTGAGAGTATTTCTGTACATAATTGTCTGATCTTTTTATTGAGTTAGGGATATATATGATATATGTAGTTTGGGATTAGGGGTATTTTGGTCTAAAGGACCTAATTTGTAATAAACCTAACTGTGTGAGTCTATTTAAGAGACCCACACAACTTGGTTTGCTCCTTATGTAATAAATCAAGTTTTGAATTGCAGTTTTTTGCTCTCTTCTTCCTTGACGTGAAGGGCTGAAGCATAAAACACTAGAAAGGGACTTGAGTTTCCCCAAGTTTAACAGTGGTGGCGAAGACCAGTCCCTTCCCTTTGAGTTAAAAGGCTGCTTCTTCTTCCCATCTTAATTTTATTACTTTTTTAAGTTTTGCTTGTTGGAAAACACTGTCCAACTTTAAGAGATCATTCACCAACAACTTGGAAGGAGTTTTAGAAGAAGTTTGAAGCATCTACAGGCTCTACCAACACCAAAACGATCCACATTGAGGTGGAAGACTGAAAAAAACTTCAGTCCTAAGAGAACCGCAAGAGATTCTCTTAGGGCTAGGTGTCATAGACTAATTTTCTGGGCTGATTTTGGACTGCATCAAAACCTTTGCTTCTATGGGATTTCGGATGGCTCATGGTGGTGGGACTTGCTAGGCTACGTCAAGGAATATTACCCAACACAAATCAGGTGCTACTAGTTTAATTTAGTTTTCTTTTGAATCCCTTAACAATTGGTGATTTGATGGGTTTTGTGGCATTACTGTAGACTGTGGAAACTAATTTTCTGGGTGCTTTTCTAACACCACAACCTCTAAATTTTTATCCTAATATTACCCTAACATCAGCCCCTTGAATCCCTTGCAAAACCACCATGTTTAGCTTCCTTAATTTCACTATTTGATATACTTTTTTTTTTTTTCCTGCACACCAAGTATCTGATAAAAGTCCCATTAATATGCTTGCTGGATTTTCTGTTAGGACAACACCCATATGATTTCCATCCCTTCGGAAATAGCTCACTAGTTCTCTAAAGTGCCTAATTTTAGTCCCCCTTTATTATATTCCTCAGTTGTCACATAATTTCCATGATTTGAATGCTTTTAGGAACACTTTTATACACCTAAAAATCTGGACAGCAAGCATGTTCTTTATATTTCCCTAAATTGGTTGGATGTTTAGGCATATAAATTAAGTTCTCATTATGATCTTTACTTTGTCTACTTTAACTCCTTTAATGCACTTCTCGTTTAATTGAAGAACTACTTGATTTGCTTGCGTTTGGTGCTAGTAGGAATCTAGGTTATAGTGCTACTTTACTTATGATATTTTATATATCTAATCTCCTTAGCACACACATCACCTACCTACATGCATGTTGCATCATTGATTTAAAGAAAAAGAATGATTAATAGGAAGTGATTTTCTGATTTCATAAACCAAAAAAATTATTTAGAAAGGGGAAGATTTATGGGAGAAAACAGCAATGAAATTACAGGTAATTGTGTATTATAAAAGGAATATAATTAGAGATTAATACCTGAATATCCACTGCATAAGAAACCTTTGCTTTGCAGCCCATGATTTGGCTAGGGTATGAAGTATAAATCTCCAATTGAGTGTTTGTTTCTTTGCAGAATTTTTCAGCACTTAAATACCTCTAAACAGATGATGATAACCAATGGAGATGGAGAAGATTGTGGAGAAAATAAATAAGAAGAGAGGTGGGCTGTCATGTGTGGTTGAAAGAGGAGAAGAATTAGGAGAAGATGGGAGAAATAAGGATGGGGGATAGTGGGGTTTGGGAAGTGGAGAGATGAGAGAGAATGAGAGATAGAGGGATGGGGAAGATACCTAGGTCTACGACCAACCTTGTGGAAACCCATTACAACACAAAATTTTACTCAAAGTTCAATGCTCATATTGGGAGAAGGGGGGGTGCAAATAGGCATATCCTATGAAAATCGTATACTTTCTAAAAAAATGAAACTACTAAAACAGACCTATTAATACTAATCCTTATACTTGCTAAAAACTTATCTTTCCCAACAACAACAACAAACAACCTTATCCCAACTATTTGGAGTCGGCTACATGAATCTTGTTCAGCCATTCTGCTCTGTTTAGGGCCATATCTGCTATTAAATTACAAGCTGCCATGTCTCTCCTTACTGCTTCAACCCAGGTTAATCTTGGCCTTCTTCTAGCCCTTCTAGCACCTTCAACTTGCATCGTTTCATCCTCACTAGCACAGTCATTAGTCTTCGTTGCACATGACCAAATCATCTCAATCAACTTTCCCTCATTTTATCACCTATTGGTGCTACACCTAACCTCCTACGAATGGATTCATTCAAAATTCTATTCTTTCTAGTATTGCCACTCATCCATCTCAACATCCTCATTTCAGCCACACTCATTTTATGTACATGTTGTTTGTTGGCTGCCCAACA
>JAOXJP010249309.1:3747-22190 GCA_025762735.1 Platanus orientalis
GGGAATATACAATTTTGGGAGTAGAACATTGCTAATTCGGAGATCTCTAATCCCAAGCCCAGCTTTAAAAACCAATGATTTACCATGATTTCTCTGTATCTACAACGAAAAACCCACCTAACAAAACAGGTAAACCCTCTCTTTTGTCGGGATTTCAACCATGAAAACCAAATGCACCTGCAACTATTTAAGAAGCCAAGCCGTCTTTCTCATCATTCGAAAGGCTTCGGGATTTTTTTCGTTTCTAGTTGGAAATATGACTGGAGACTCAACTTGGTACCGCTATCCGCCAACTCTAATTGCTCCCACCACTCTTCTTCTCCATTTATCTCTTTTATTGTATTTATATTTTGGGAAGAGAGAGGCAGCTTCCTTAGTTCAGGGCAACAATGCACATCAATCCATTGTATACACGGCAAAGACGTTTTGTTTGAGCAAACGGTCAACAATTTTGGAAGCAAAATCAACATCAAAGTCTGTAGCTTTGGAAGTGCATCTGGTGTAGCCAATTCCTCAAAGATCACCTCCAAAGAGTCGCAATAAAGTACCCCGATTTCTTCTAGGTTCTCTAGCTTTGTAATCGAGCCCGAGGGGAAAAGACACTTCCACTCTGGTCCTGAACAATTGACTACTTCTATGACCTTCAGTCGAGAGAACTTCAAACAGAAGACTTTCATTAACGATTAAAGGTTCAGACCTCTAAGATAATTAATTTCAAGTTCCTCTAGATTTGGTAGTAGTTCATGCCCCGGATGATGATTTTCATTACTTTCTGACAAATCACAATTCCAAATAGTAAGTGACCTCAAGCCAGTGAAGCCAACAACAGCACCATTTGTTGCCTGGTTTTCAAATATCCTCATTCTGCCCATGCATTCGCAAATGCCTAGGGCGGTTGCATGTCTCAACAAACTCTCCACACTCTCCAGCCTTCCTTCCGAGAGATCAATGCAAAATGCCGACACCGTCTTTCCATCATAATCGGTATACATGGAGGGCATATCATAATCATTAGGACAAATATATAAGTGGAATCTTGTTAGTCTTTCCAGAAAAGTTAAGTCTTAAGGCAAGAGATGGGATGTTCTCCAGCTTAATGGAGATGCAAGATAAACTTTTCAGACATCCTAGCTCCTTCAGTGTTGCTCTTCTCCCATCTGATTTCTCGTTTTCATCCCAGAAATAAGAAGAGTAAGACATGCTTAATTCCTCCAAACTGGACAACCTAGATATGGTGATAGCTTGGACCGTTTTTAGATTTTTCGTGTAAGATAGGTTTAATTGCCTGAGATTGCTCAATTTTTCAAACCCTTTGGGCAATTCTCTGATGCCAGTAGAGCTAAGATTAAGCACTTACAGTCTACTAAGCCCTCCTAGTGGGGGTAGTACTTCCAAGGAACTGCATTCAGCCAAAAGAAGTGCGCGAAGCTCGCTCAATTGGTTAGGGGAATGAGGCAATGTTCTGATAGGGGTTTCACTTAGATTCAAGACCCTAAGCTCTTGAAACCCTAACAGGAATACCTCGGGGACCCTCTCAATAGGATTACGTTGTAGAAGCAGAGTTGATACCTCAGAACATTGCGTCGTAGTAGAATCAGGTAGCACTGTAATTCTATTGTTCATAAAAGAAACTTTCTTGGGAGATTTCCACTTACCCGCCTCTGGTATCTGACTCAAGCCCCGTCCTGCTTCAATGAAGGATTTACTTTCATCTTCTGAGGACGCAATCCATATAGCAACATCACGAACAATGTCGTGCATCTTCACATAGTTCTCCCTGACTCCTTCTTCCAACAAGCAAGAGTCCTTGAGGGACTCAATTAAAGCAATTCCCCCACAGAGTGAATCCTCTAACTTTGGTTCATCTAGTAGACCTTCGGCTATCCAGCACTGAATAAGTTCATTTATTTCAATATTGAAGTCCTCAGGAAATAAAGAACAACATAGAAAACATTGTTTTCTATTCTTGCCTTCTAACGATTCGTAACTCAACTTCAAGGGTGCAAACACATCCTTTCCGATCCCTTCTATTTCAGGGACTGGCCTCTGCCACCTATTCAAGGCATCCTTCCACAACTCGACCCTTGTCTTCCTCCTCATAACTCTCCCCATGGTGATGATTGCCAATGGCAATCCGCAACATTCTTTAAGAACAGCCTGTGCCAATGGTTTTATATCTTCCAAATCAACCAATGGTTTTATATCTCCCGAATCATCCACGTTACCTGCATTCTGACTAAACAACGCCCAAGCTTCTTCATCGCTTAGAAGATCCACTTTAAGTTCTACATCTGTCACCATATTCCTGCACACATTTAGCGATCGAGATGTCAGTATGATCTTATGATTCTATGACCTTGATGGATTTCAAGCTGTGGAATACCCACTTCGTCCAAATCGATTCTGTCCCAAACGTCATCCAGAATCAAGAGAAATTTTTTCTCCTTATTTAGTCTCTCACACAATCGAGCAGCCATCGTCTCCTTACTTTCTCCCGTTCTTGCCTCCAAGCGTAATCTCTGAGCAATTTGGATCTGGGTCCTTTCCAAATCGAAGTCCTTAGACACCGTGACCCATACGACAATAGTAAAAGGTTGTGGTAGTAAGGAAGGGTCCGTCTCGAGCTTATTGTTCAAATTCTTCAAAAGAGTTGTCTTTCCTGCTCCTCCCATGCCCCAAATCCCTATGATTCTCACTCCATCATCCTTCAAAAGATCCAAAACCTTGTCTAAGTTTTTGGATGCTGTTTTCTGACCCTCAATGGAGGGTCCCTGGATATGCTCGACTACTTTTACTGAATAATTCACCTCCACCAAGCCCTCAGGAAAACTGCCACGGTTCTTGATTTGTTTCACCTCCTCCAGCTTCTTCTCCACTTGTTTGCTTAGTCTATAACGCATCCTGCAATCTAAACAACACCACCCATGAAGATTTTCACTGTTGGCAGTATACTCTGCTTTTAGCGACGACACTCCGACCTCAATCTCTTCGGCCTCTCTAAGCCAGTTTGAGACATGGATCTTCGCTATGTTTTCATATTTTACTGCATCTGCAATCTTTTCTTTAATGTTGTTCTTGAGATCGATTACACTCTGCATTTCCTTTTCGAGTTCGACGATGTTTGATTGGAATTTGAGGAATTTCCTGACCTTGGGGAAAACAGGGGCAAAGATAAGTCGAGTAGGTCCGACTATAATTGAACCCAAGACTGAAACCACGGCTTCCATTGCTAATGAATCAGATGTTAGGGAGGTAATGAAAGATGTCGTTTTGGTATTTACACAATTTGAGAGATGAAACTGATAAACGAAACTACAAACGGAGAGGAAGAAGACGTTCAATTATTAGTTATTAAAAAACAAAACAAAACAAAAGGACATTCAATTATTTTAGTTAAAGTTGACCGTAAGTCCACGCTGCGCGGCTGATTGGAAAGTTTAAGGCTTTAAGCTGACCGGAATTGATTTCAAATTTTAATAAATAAAGATAGGGAAAGGAACTGCTACACCGAAATTTGTTTGTCCTTCCGTGTCTCTATACTACAGGCTGACACGTGATGTTTTATGGATTTGCTGCCTTATAAGGAGCAAATGATAATTAAAATAGATATCTTTCTTGAGTGAAACTCCGCCAATGTTTGTATCTTCAGACATTGCCGATTTCAAGCTCGGATAAAAGAGGAGGGTGGCGTTAGGTTGACAGCCGGCCTTAATAAACTACTCAAACCTTAAACATCTTTCTTGAGTGTATAATTAACTTTTAATACAAACATAATATATTTTTTTAATATTTTCAAGTTCGATTGTCAACAACGTTATGTGAAAGATATTTTTGTGAGTGGATAATTAAAGATGAAGTGGATGATCTGGGGTTGTCATCACCCCGTGACATTATATGAAATAAAATGGGTGGGGATGCATTTTTTGAATATGGAATATGCATTTTATCCTATATGATGGCTTTGATGTCTTGGACACCATCCTAGACACCAAATCCTGCACAGAACATCCTTTTACATTAAAGATATAGTTAAATACAAACATAAGAGACACGGGGATAGAAAAATTGAGTGTAACATGTCCTTTCCCTTAAAAGCAAAGTTCAAAGCAATCAACCACGTCTTCATCAAAGTTTAAAGCAACAGGCCCACTTTACATTCAAATCACCCGCAATCAGATGTCAAAGTTTCTTTATATGAGAGTTTTGTAAATTGTCGATCTAACCATATATGTCCGAGTGTCCAAATGTCGTCTAAGTGTCCAATGTATAATGTTTAAATTGTCAGGTAGTTAAAATGCTCGTAATAAGGCAATCTATCCAAGTTAAAGACAATTCCAAATTTCAATCTGAAATCTTATCCAAAAGTTAGCCCAATAATACGTACCCATCTGTTCACCTTATTGAGACTTTCAGATTTCGAAACAAATCAAATTCAAAACTTTTTTACCATTCGACTGAGGTTATTTTCTTAACCATCTCCCAACCACCATTCCCAACTCTCTATCCAAGCTTCTGACCACCATCCTCCATCTCCAACCATCCTTTTGTTTATTTATTTTTTTTAAATTATTTTCAAATTCAATTGTCAACAAAGTTTTGTGAATGAAATCTTACTTTATAAATAAGGGGGGAAAAAAAAAAAAAAAAAAACCAATCCACCTCTCCTTTTGTATGTGAGGACACGAGACAGAAAAATCCGGAGTAGCATACTCTTTCCCGTGAAGACATCTTTTTTGAGCGTATAAATAAAGATAGAGTGGATAATTTAAGATAACTTTGAGTACAAACATAATTTTTTTTTTTTTAAATATAAAAAAGAGAGCAAATGTCTTGTCTGGGATTTGGTGTCCATGATGGTGTACAAAACACTAGGGCATGTCATATGGAATAAAATGAATGGTAATTTGAAATGTCATCTAAACCCTACCCATTTTATTCCATGTGAAGTCCCTTGGTGTCTTGGACACCAAATCATAGACAAAACATTTATTTTGAAAAAAAATACACCCATCTAGAAATGATTGATTGATTTGAGTTTTTTTTTTGGTAAAAATTTATTTGAGTTTGAGATAGGAATAATTTCATGCTAATAAAAAGTTGGATATTATGATAAGTAAGAGTAGTTTGGTGTGACGCGAGTAATGCCAAATCAAGATTGGAGGGGAAGGGATCCTGTCCTGCCACCTTATGACCTGTTAAGGTCCTGTTCAACTGACGGTGTGACACATCGGCAGGAAAGAGTGAAAATCATCTGTCAAAAGTGTAATTCACTTTTTTTGCTGCTAACGTGTAGTGCCACCTGTTAGGTAGGACCTTAACAGTCATAAGACGGCAGGACAGATCCTTTCCGATGTTCAATATATAAAGCCAGATAAAAATGTACGAACAAAACAGAAGTTCCAATAAAAAATGAATTGAAAGAGAAACCCTTGAAATGAGGGAAAAAAATGAAAGAAAACTTTACTATTTTCTGTTTGTCACAGGTGTCGCTGAAGAAGAGAGTGGAAAGGGTGTGGGGCTGCTCACACTCAAGGAAGACAAAGGTGAAGGCTATGGCTCCATAAAAATGGTGAAAATTCGTCGGAAGTTAATAATTTCTGCTACTTTTTCTTGTCACCGCTGGTTGGTTTTCTCATAATGGCGGTTCTCCGATTATATTTTGGGAAGAAAGGCAGCTTCTTTAGTTCAGGCATCTCCACACTTCAATACACGGCAAAGACATTTTGTTTGAGCAAACGGTCAACAATTTTGGAAGGTTACTCAAGTTCAAAATCCGTAGCCTTGGAAGTGCATCTGGTATATCCAATGCCTCAAAGATCACCTCCAAAAAGTCGGGAAAACGTACATTGACTTCTTCCTGGTTCTCTAGCTTTGTAATTGAACCTGAGGGGACAAGACACTTCAACTCTCGTCATAAACATTCGGACACTTGTATGACCCTCAGTCTAGATAACCTCGAACAAAAGACTTTCATTAAGGAAAAAAGGTTCATACTTTCAAGTTGATAAATGCGAAGTTCCTCCAGATTTGGAAGTAGTTCATGTCCCCGATGATGATTTTCATTACTTTCTGAAAAATTACAATTCTTAATAGTAAATGACTTCAAGCAAGTGAAGCCAACAACATGACGCAGCAGAATAACAAGGAGAAAAACACGTCGTCTCTTTTGTTGGGAAAAAAACCCTAAACTTCATCAAGAAAGAGAAACTCATTCTAAAACTTTTATTAATGAAAAAATTGAATTGCCTTGAAGGCTACAATGCTTTAAATAGAGAAAAGAAACCCTAATTCATGTTAGGCATGAAATTTGGTTAATTTGATAAATTTTACCAAAAATAGAAAATTGAATTAATAACATAATCAAATACTACTATCACTAAGAAACATCTTAGAATAAACAAGATCTAATTCTAACTTTTAAATAAAAAGTTATAGTGAAAAAGAAAATTACTAAAAATAGCAAAAACGCTGATTTGAGAGCCTAAACGAAAGAATTTATGTGGAAAGTGGTGGTGCTCACAACTAAGTTGTGAGTTTTGATCATCGCAAAATTTCGCTTAAGCTCATCAAATTTCACGTAATTTTATTCTCGGGGCTCATGATTTCTACTAGAGCTTTTTACCCTTCTTGTATGTAACTCACAAAACTACTTGTGGGGTTTGTTCTCCATCACAACAGCACATTTTGTGGCCTGGTTTTCAAATATCCTCAATCTGCCCCTGCATTTTTGAAACGCTAGGACAGTTGCATTGCTCAACAACCACTTGAGCCTTCCTTCCGAAATATCAATTCCTTTTACCGACACTCTCCCTCATCATCAGTACTTTCATATTTATGAAAAATACAATATGCAACATCAAGACTTACATAGGGAAAAGGATTTTCTCGACCAATAAAGAAATGGAACCTTCTTAGTCTTTCCAAAAAAGTTAAGTTTAAGGCAAGAGATGGTATGTTCTCTAGGCTAATGTAGATGCTATATAAACCTTTCAGACATGCTAGCTCCTTCAGTGTAGCTCTTCTCCCATCTATTTTCTCGTTTTCCACCAAGATATGAGAAGAGTAAGATATGTCTAGTTCCTCCAAACTAGACAACCCAGATAGGGTGATAGCTTGGAAGGTTTCTAGTTTTGTCGTGAAAGATAGGTTTAATTGCCTGAGATTGCTCAACTTTTTCAACCGTTTGGGTAATTCTCTGATGCGGTCTACTAAGCCCTCCTAGTGGGGGTAGTTCTTCCAAGGATCAACATTCAGCCAAAAGAAGTGCGCGAAGATCACTCAATTGGTTAAGGGAAAGATGCAATATTGTTCTGATGCGGGTTTCACTTAGGTTCAAGACCCTAAGTGCTTGAAACCCTGATAGGAATCCCTCGGGGACCCTCTCAATAGAATTATCTTGCAGAAGTAAAGTTGACACCACAGAACACTGCGTCATAGAATCAGGAAGCACTATAATTCTATTGTTCATAAAAGAAACTCTCTTGGGAGATTTCCACTTACCTGCCTCTGGTATCTGACTCAAGCCCATGCCTGCTCAAAGGACTTACTTTCAGTTTCCGAGGATGCAATCCATTTAGCAACATCACAAACAATGTCATGCATCTTCACAGAGTTCAGGCAGATTCCATCTTCCAATAAGCAAGAGTCCTTGAGGTACTCGATTAAAGCAATTCCACTCTAGAGTGAGTCCTCTGATTTTTGTTCTTCATCAAAGTATACCTTCGGCTATCCAGCACTGAATAAGTTCTTTTATTTCAATATCGAAGTCCTCCGAAAATAAAGAACAATATAGAAAACAATGTTTACTATTCTTGCCTTCTAACGAGTCGTAACTCCACTTCAAGGGTGAAAACACATTCTTTTCGATCCCTTTTATGTCAGGGACTGACCTTTGCCACTCATTCAAGGCATTCTTCCTTAACTCGACCTTTGTTTTTCTCCTCATTGCTCTCCCCAAGGTGATGATCGCCAATGGCAATCCGCAACACTTTTTAGTAACAGCCTCTACCAATGGTTTTATTGTTGTTCATATGTAGTACTAAATTATATTTAAGCTCCGACGACAACACGATTATGCAACATGATGCAAACCGATATGTAGAATGCGAAACCACCAAAAGATTGTATAAACACAAATTAGAAGGAAGTTAGATAATCTTATTGGTTTTCTTCCATCAAGTACATCCACAGACGCTATACTTAACGGTATTCGTCGCCCACAGTGAAACAGGTTCTTTTTCGGTGACCGTTTTAGGATTCAACGACGGTAAGCTCTCAAGCTCACACCCACAATGAAAGATCAAACAATAAATGGTTATGTTTGTAGTTCCAACTCAATCAAAAGAACAAAAGAATATTCAAAATAATAATCCAAAAAACTTGATGAATTCGTATGTGATTTCTTCTTGCTATATCATCTTTGTCGCTCTTCTCTTCTTTTTATGTTGTATGAATTTCTTCTGTCATATGAGAACACCACTTAGAATAGCAAGGATACTAGTTAAATGGGATGAAGCCAACAGTCCATTGGACCATTAAATCCATTGCCTCATTGGACAGATTGATTTTCCAATGGGCTATTGTTATAATATTAAATACCATGTATTAAACGATCATCAACATTTCATATTGGGCTTGCCCAATTTGGTATGGGTAAGACATTTCTCATTCACTCTTAAAAGCTAATAGAATAGCAATAAAATCAAATAAATATAATATAGAAATACCAAAAATATCAAACAAATATAATATAGAAATACCAATAATATAATATCAAACAAATATAATATGTAAAGGTCATTAATAGATTTGATATCTTTAATCTCATATTAAGACCTTCCATATTTTGAATCTTATTCAATGTATACAACATTTATAACCTCCAAAACAACCACCTCACATGTATTCTGAGTAAACAACCCCTAAGCTTCTTCATGGCTTAGAAGATCCATTTTAAGGTCTACATCTTGTTGGGGTTAACACAGAAAACCTTCAACCTAGCCAAACAAGAAGAAACAATAATAATGAAAATGAAACAATCCAAACCACAAGCACACCACAAGAACACAAAGATTTACGTGGAAAACTCCAAGTTGGAGAAAAACCACGGAGCCATAGAGAAAATTTCACTATTTGGGGAAGATCACAAGAGTTCTCTTTCAATCTCTCACAAAACCACTTTTCTTTCTCAATATTTTCACTCTCTTCTATCCTAAACAATATTAGAGATTTTATATAGATCATACAAGTTGATCCCACCACAAAACCCTACCTTCCTTGCTCACCACAGAGGTTTCTATTTCCATTTCACATCGTCAACTCGATTCAGAATTGAGCTTGCTATTTGGCTCAATCCGGAATCGAACTAGCAACTTTTTGGTCCTTGTTTTTTGTAGTTTATGCAACCCATTGTGCTCAAATCAATCCCGAATCGATCCTGCACTGCTAGAACTCACTCCAAAGGTTTCACTCGCCTTCGATTTGTACCAGACTCCACCCCCAATCTTCCACTTAGAGACTGATATTCTATGTCCGTTGTTTAGCTTTTGTACTTATGATGAGACCTCTTCCTCTCTGTGAATCTCTTGTAGCTCTACATCTTCATCTATACTCATAAAGACCAACTAAAGCTTTTCAAAGCTCTAGTTTCTGAATTGTCACCACCTTGAAAAACATGTTTGTTGAGTTGTCATCCGTATGAATCTTTTTCAATCTTAGCACGTGTTCCTCCAGGAGAGATCTTATGAAGCAATACCTCCTATCAATGTGTTTGGTTCTGGAATGAAAGGTTGAGTTTCTTGTAAGATGAATAACGCTTTAGTTGTCATTAAATAGCCCACTATTCTCTTGCTTCTTTCCCAACTCCTTTATCAGGGTTTTCAACCAAATCACTTCCTTGCTAGCTTTTGTCGTCGCAATGTACTCCACTTTTGTAGAAGAAAACGCAACTATCTTCTGTAATTGAGACACCCAACTAACTGTTATATCCTCCAAGGTAAACACATATCATTGTACTCCTACTCTTGTCTTTGTCTCCTGATAAGTTTGAGTCTAGATTACCTTGTAGATGTATTTTCTCTCCTCTAAAAATTAAAGCTGTGTTAGTGGTCCCTCTCAAGTATCTTAAAATCTACTTAACTGCTTCCCATTGGACATGAACCTACTTACAACTCTCACTGCTTGAGCTATATCCGGTCTAATAGACCATGACATATATCAAGCTACCCATCATTGAAGCATATAGAACCCTAGACATATAATCATTTTCATTTTCAATCTTAGGAGAATCTTTCTTGGAGAGTCTGAAATGACTAGCCAGTGGGATACTAATTGGCTTTGCAACCTGTATGTTGAACCTACTAAGCACCTTTTCAACATACTTTGCTTGAGACAACCTTAACTCATGGTTTTTTTGTGTCTCTTGGGATTCTCATTCCTAGAATTTGTTTAGATGCTCCCAAGTCCTTCATCTCAAATTCCTTTGAAACAAATTATTTATCTCATGTATGCTTAAACTTTCCACAAGCACATCATCTACGTACAAAAGTAAAATAATGTACCCATTATCAAAGGTCTTGTGATAACAACAATGGTCTGCATGGCATCTTCTATACCCAGTTTCTAACATGAACCTATTAAACTTGAGGTACCATTGCCTTGGGGCTTGCTTTAACCCATAGAAGCTCCTCTTGAGCTTGCACATAATTTTCTCATTTCCTTCTATTTCAAAGCCTTATGGTTGTTGGATGTAGATGTCTTCTTCCAAATCACCATGGAGAAAAATTGTCTTCACATTTAGCTGCTTAAGATGTAAATCTTTCACTATCACTATGCTTAGCACCACTCTAATGGTGATCTTTACAACTGGAGAAAATAGTTCAGAGTAGTCAACGCCTTTTCTTTGTTGACACATTTTCACAACTAGCCTAGCCTTGTATCTCTTGCTCCCATCACGCTCTTCCTTCAATCTGTACACCCATTTGTTGTCTAGTGCCTTCTTTCCTATAAGTAGTGGAACTAATTCTCATGTCTAGTTTATAATAAAGGATTTCATCTCCTCTTCCATGGCATACTCCCACTTAGTTCTTGCATCAACCACCAATGCTTCATCATAGCAATTAGGTTCACCTCCATTTGTCAACAACAAATAGTACAATGAAGGAGATAATCTTTGAGTTGGCCTAGGTGTTCTTGAAGATCTTCTTAATTCTAGAGTAGGTGTTTGAGGTTCCATTTGTTGGTTTTCTTCTAGCATCTCATTGCCTTGAACTCCTTGTTCTTCACCTCTAAAAACATCCCCTTATTCCACAAAATCCTTCTTGCCTTGATGTTCTTTTGTCTTATCTTTGTACGTGACCCTTTCATTAAATACCACACCTCTACTTCTAATGACTTTTCGGTTTTTATCATCCCAAAACTGGTATCTAAACTCATCAAAATCATACCCAATAAAGATGCACTTCTTTGACTTAACATCCAACTTATTTCTCAACAACTTATTTCTCAATTCATCATCAACATGAACATAAAAAATACAACCAAACACTCTAAGATGTGAAAGGCTTACCTCTTTTCCTATCCAGGCTTCTTTAGGAAATCTACCATTTAATGGTATTGAAGGTCCTCTATTTATCAAGTGTATAGTTGTGCTAACCGCATCTGCCTAAAATTGTTTAGGTAATCTCACATGCAACCTAATGCTTATAGATCTCTCTACAATCGTTATGTTCATCCGCTCAGCCACACCATTTTGCTACGATGTGCATGGTACTATCTTCTCCTTTTTAATCACATTCAAAACACATAATTTTTCAAACTCTTTGCAACAATATTTCCCTCTATTATTAGACCTTAAGCACTTAAGTTTTAAACTTGTTTCATTCTCAACCAAAGCTCTTTACTTCTTAAACATGTCAAATACGTCAGACTTATGTTTCAGGAAATAAACCCACAGTTTTTTGGTCGCATCATCAATAAAGTAACAAAGTAGTAAGAGCCACCAAATGAACATACATAAGTTGGTCCCCATGTATCAGTATAAATCAGTTCTAATTTTTGAAGCTTTGGTGTCCTTGTTACTTTAGAGAAGTTGATGTTCTTTTGGTTTTCCAAAATACAATCTTCACAAAATTTCAATTCTAAAACCTTCAAACCTAAAAGATTTCATTTATTGTGGAGAATCTTCATTCCTTTTTCACTTATGTGTCCAAGTCTGTAGTGTCATGTGTCTAAATTGACTCCTATTTCAGCTACATCATTGGAACCTTGCTTTCTAGTATGATAAAGTGTGCCTTCTTTTTTTCCCCGAGCTATCACCAAGGCACCCTTGGTTACTTTCCACATGTCTCCTATGAAAGTAGTTGTGTGTCCTGAACTTGTGAGCTTACTAATGGAAATTAAATTCCTCTTCAAATTTGGTATGTATCTCACACCATTCAACAACTATGTACCTCCATTAGGTAGGTTTAGCCAAACATCTCCTTTACCAATTATGTTGCAGGCCTTGTTGTCTCCAAGATAGACTTTGTTATAGTCTCCTTGCACATAATTCTTAAGACAATTTTTATTTGTTGTTGCATGAAAGGATGCACCTAAATCTAACACCCAAGATTCCAAATTTTCATCTAATGCAAAAATCAAAGCATCTTCAACAACATCACCTACAATATTTGCGGAAGCTTCATTCTCCTTGTTACTACTTTGCTTTGTCTTCTTTTTCAGTGCCCAACAATCCTTCTTTAGGTGTCATTTCTTTCCACAATTCTAGCATTCTACTCTTAGCTTTGCTGACTTAGATTTGCTCCTAGATTTTGACCTCCCATGATCTTGCCCTCTTTCAACAGTTCTTCCTCTCCCTTCTACAGTTCGTATGCTCCCACTTGATGATGCTTCTCCTATGGAATTCCCGCGGACTTCTTTATTGAGTAGTATACTCACCACATTATCAAATTTTAGAGTGTATGAACCTAAGGAATTGTTCATTGACATAACTAGGCCATCCCAACTCTTCGGTAAAATGGATAAGATCAACAAGGCTCTAACTTCATCATCAAAGTTGATGCCTATCAAGATTAACTGACTTGTGACTATATTAAACTCATTTAGATGTTCTACAACGGTTCCTCCCTCACTCATCTTCATGTAAAAAAAAATTCTTCATTAAGAATACCTTATTATATGTGGATGGCTTCTCATACATTTGCACAAGGGTTGCCATGAGATCTTTAGTAGTTTTCTCTTTAGAAATATTGAAAACAACTAATGGCAATAAAGAGAGTCTAATTGTACCTAGGGCCTTTCTATCGAGCACCACCCAATCTGCTTCTAACGTCGCCTCGGGTTTCTTTGCTTTCCCTCCAAAAGGTAGATAGAGATTTTTCTAATATAGAATATCTTCTATCTGCATCTTTCATAGTGCAAAGTTTGAACCAGTGAACTTCTCAATCCCAAACTTTATGGATTTATCCGCTTGTGCCGCCATTGCACCCATTCAAAATAAAGTCTACCCTTCCTTGGCTTGTTGAAGCTGATTTTCTAAAATCTCAACTTTAATACCAGTTGTTGGGGGTTAACACAGAAAACCTTTAACTTAGCCAAATAAGAAAAAACAATAATAATGAAAGTGAAATGATCTAAACCATAAGCATACAAGAACACCAAGATTTACGTGGAAAACCTTAAGTTGGGAAAAAACCACGGACCGTAGAGAAAACTTCACTATTTAGGGAAGATTACAAGAGTTCTCTCACAATCTCTCACAAAACCACTTTTCTTTTTCAATATTTCACTCTCTTCTATCCTAAACAACATTAGAAACCTTGTATAGATCATACAAGTTGATCCCACCATGAAACCCTACCTTCCTTATTCACCATGTAGGTTTTATTTCCATTTCATGTCATCGGCTCGATCCAGGCTTGATCCGGGATTGAGCTTGCTGCCTGACTTGATCTTGGCTCAATCCAGGATCCAACTAATAACTTTCTGGTCTTCATTTTATGTAATCTATGCAATCCATTATGCTCGAATCAATCTGACACTATTGGAACTCACTCCAAAGGTTCCACTCACCTTCAATTTACATTAGACTCCACCCCAACACATCTGTCACCATATACCTACACACATTTTGCGATCGAGATGTTAGTATGATCTTATGACCTTCATGGATTTTAGGCTATGGGATACCTAATTCATCCAAATCGATTCTCTCCTAAACATCATCCAGAATCAAGAGAAATTTTTTCTCTTTCTTTAGTCTGTCACTTAATCGAGCAACCATTGTCTCTTGCTTTCTCTTATTCTTGTCTCCAAGCATAATCTCTGAGCAATTTTGTTCTAGATATTTTCCAAATCAAAGTCCTTAAACACTGTGACCCATATGAAAATAGTAAAAGGTTGTGGTAATAAGGAAAGGGGTCATCTTGAGGTTATTGTTCAAGTTCTTCAAAAGAGTTATCTTTCATGCTGGGCCTCAAATCCTTATGCTTCTCACTCCATCATTCTTCAAAAGATCCAAAACCTTGTTTAAGTTATTGGATGTTGTTTCCTGACACTCAATGGAGGGTCCTTGGATATGCTCGACTATGTTTACTGAAGAATTCACTTCCACCAAGCCCTCAAGAAAACTTCCATGGTTTTTGATTTGTCTCACTTCCTCTAGCTTCTTCTCTACTTTTTTTCTTATTCAATAATGTAGATTGCAATCTAAAGAACACCCATGAAGCTTTTCATGGTTGGTAGTATAATAGGCTTGTAGCAACTTTACTCCAGCCTCTTTAAGCCAGTTTGTGACATTGATCTTTGCTATTTTTTCATATTTTTTCTGCATCTGCAATCTTTTCTTTAATGTTATTCTGAAATTGATTACACTTTGCATTTCCTTTTCAAGTTCGACGATGCTTGATTGGAAGTTGACGATGTTCTTGACCTTGAGGTGAACACCCCCACAGATAAGTCGACTAGCTTCGACTACAATTGAACCCAATAGTGAAACCACGACTTATGTTATGCGGAAACCTAGATCTGGGATCATAAGCAACAAACAAGAAGAGAGAAAATAAAGCAAACAACAATCACACAACAAGAACAAGACAATTTACATGGTTCGACTTAAAGCCTACAACCACGGGCGAAAACGAAGAGAGAGCTTTCACTATGATCAAAAATAGAGATTACAATGAACAATGTGGTGGAACAGAAATCGAGAAACCCCCAAATATAAACCCATAAAACCCTAATCTCTGCAACTTAGATCCGGACCTTGAATAAGATACAAAACGGGTCATATTCAGGTTTTTTAGATCGTCATCCCGGGTTATATCTTGGGTTGAATACAAGACATTAACCCAACAGCTTCCATCGCTAATGAATAAGCTATTATGGAGGTAAGAAGAATGCATTTTGTTATTGACATAGTTTGAGAGATGAAACGGAGAAACGAAACAACGAACAAGGAGGAAGAATCGAAGCAGATATTTAATTATTTGAGTTGAAGTTGACTGTACATGGGCAGCTGATTGGAAAGTTGAAGTTAACCAGACATTGTGGATATTGGCATTCAGGAGGGGTTCGGATTCCCCGCCCGTCCGTGGTTTTTGGGCCTACTCTTCGGTGCGTGAAAGGTCACTAACCCTTTTACAGGAGGGTTAGGCTTTTTTGAGAGTCGCCACCAACTTGGGGTTAACCAATGGAGTTAGACATCGGTTCTCCTCTCTGGGTGAAGAGAATAAGTCTAGACCCAAAGGTCTAGGGGTTTAACTCCTAATACTGGTCTACATTCTTGAGATAAAGGGTAAGTTGTTTAGTTACATTTGAGGAAGGTGTTAGGCACCCCAAATACCCACCTTTTTAGGGCTTTTCTCATTCATACATGTTTTAAATTATGCTAAAGTCCATGTTTGTTAAATGTAAAGTTATTGGTTTGGATCACCCCCATGGTGTGATTATCATTACAGTTACACCTGAGACATGGTCCCAATCTGCCTACATACCCAATCTTATGTTTCAATGTGTTCCTAGGGTTTTATCGGGATCAAATTGTATGTAGTTCTAGGGTTTTGTTGTTTGTGCCAATCTCAGTAGTCAAGTACGTCTGACTGTGAGAGTGATGTAGGGTAGATTCATTTTAGATTGCTTGCATACTTACAAAGTACTACATGTTGCTACAAACTGTAGACAAGTTAGCTAAATGGGGGTCAGGACAATGTTGTACCAATGTGCATGGTTTTGAGAACCTAACTAGGTTGTGGCCAAGTCTCAGGGTCTTGGGGTCACGAAACATTGTGACATGACCCTAAGGTAAGGTGAAGAGCGTAAAAGGTTGGGACGGGTTGAAATGTAGTGAACAAGTAAGTTGACTCGACCTAGTCGTACTCACGTAACGGCCACAACTCAAGCGTTGTCTCCCAGGTAAAATTCGAGTATCTGATACACTTAGAAATCACAAGCGTATAATCAACCATACTATGATAATTGTGAAAGCTGAACGAGGTATTTGTAATTAAGGGATTCCTAGATTATGTTTATGGAATGGATTGGTTTGAAGCTAGGTTTCATTTGACCTTCACAAGCTTAGCACCTAAAATTCATCCTGACGCCTAAAAACAGGACCTATAGAGGTGCCGAAGCACGTGGATGAATTCCAAGATGTCACTTATCTGTGTATAGGCTTCAGAGAAGGTCAGAGTTCACCGGGGTGGGTCCCATATCTCAACACTTGAATTTCTCCAACGTCTATATTCCATATCAATGCCTGTTTTATAACAAGTTAAAAATCAGGTGTTAGGTTTAGATAATCTGCACTTCGAAGGGTATATATCTTTCCATAAAATTCTAAATTGAGCATGGTCGGTTAATTTGGAAAGTTAAGAGAGAGATATTTCCAACTATATATAATAAGCCTATACTTGTCTAATGCCTGTTTTTCAAATTGACGCTTGTTTGTGCTGTCAATGCTTGTTTTTTAACAGATTAAAAAATAGGTGTTGGGTTTGGATAGTCTGTACTCCAGAGGACATATCTCTCTCCACAAAATTCTAAATTGAGCATGGTTGGTCAATTTGGAAAGTTGAGAGAGAGATCTTTCCAATCATATACAATAAGCATATACCTTTCTGACGCCTAATTTTTAAACTAATGCTTGTTTGTACTGTCAACGCTTGTTTTTTAATAGATTAAAAAATAGGCATTGGGTTTGAACAATCTGTACTCCGGAGGGCATATATCTCTCCAATAAATTCTGATTTGAGTGTGGTTGGCTAATTTGGAAAGCTCAGAGAGATCTTTCCAACCATATATAATAAGTCTATACTTGTCTGATGCTTGGTTTTCAAACTGACGCCTGCTTTTCAAACTGACGTTTGTTTGTGTTGCCAATGCCTATTTTTTAATAGATTAAAAAGTAGGTATTAGGTTTGGACAGTCTGTACTTCGGAGGGCATATCTCTTTTCACAAAATTCTGATTTGAGTGTGGTTGGTCAATTTGGAAAGATGAGAGAGAGACATTTCCAACCATATATAATAAGCCTATACTTATCTAATGCCTGTTTGTCCACACATCTATTTTTTAATTCCCTTAAAAAATATTCGGTAGGCTTGGGACCAAAATCTACCAACTTAATTTTGACCATTTGGACCCCTTAGAGGTGTGGGAAAATTCTGAAATTTGGCATGCTATTAGGAAATACATATATGAACAACATATAAAAAATTTGGCTTAAGATCATGTATATCAAAATTCACAATAAAATCAGCAACTATTCCATAAATCTAGGTCTCAAAAGACCCATTTTTTAGGGTATGTTTAGGGGGCCATCTTGAGGCCTTCCACAGCTCTGAAAATCATGAAATTAAATATAGAGCATCCTATATATGTCTAGTCTAACATAGTAAAATTTGGGCTCAAGAAGCCCTCTACAAAAATCATACAAAATTCAACATGAAAAGGGGTAAAAAATGAAAGTAAGTAGAGGCTGTTGAGCCCTTATTGTGTAGCCCGAATTATAGCAGTGCTATAGGATGAATTGGACAACATAAAAGTAATCAAAATTCACATATGTTGAAGGGGAGATGATCTAAGCATGGGTTTAGGCTTACCTTGCCAAGGGTTGGGCTGAAATTACACTTTTCTTCTTATTCCTCTTTCTCTCTTAGGTTTAGGGTTTTTTTGTTGCCAACCCTGTTCACCATGAATTTGGGGCTATTTATAGCCTCAAATTCATGGAATTGAGGGTTGAATGAAGGGATAAGGGTTGCTAGATGGAGGGCTGGGATCATCCCTATCTTAAACTAGGTGGACAGTTGGGATTGAATCTAAGTGAGTGGTTGAGATTGATTTGGAGGGAGAGGCATGGATGGGTGACATAGCTAATTGGGTGGCTTGATGAAGCTTGTGCTACTTCAATGGAGGGTGAGATAAGGGGTGTGCTATTGAGGGTGGATG
>JAOXJP010249319.1:0-22190 GCA_025762735.1 Platanus orientalis
CAACACTTGTATACTTGCAAGTAAAACTACCTTGGATTTTTGGTTCATTAAGTTGGATCATTAGTCTAGGTGTAACAATAATCTTAATGAAAGCTTCGAACGTTTGAAGGGTGCCTATCAATTCTTCTAATTTAATAATTTCAAGGTCCTTGCTCTCCTTAATCGTAGTCACCTTAGGTTTAAACCTTTTTTAGAATGACCTAAGCACATTTTGAACTACTTTTAACTCCAGGATGTCCTCTCCTAGACTTCTCATGACATTTACCAAGTTGGACAACTTAGCATAGAATTATGAGACTTCCTCGTCTTCCTTCATCCTAAGTGCTTCAAGTTGTGTAGTGTACATTTAAAGCTTTGACATTTTAACGACACTCGTTCCCTCATGAGTTATCGAGAGAAGCTTCCATGCTTCTTTGGCTATCTTTAAATGAACTATCCTCTTAAACTCATCAAGGGATAAACCCCTAGTTATGACATTTAGGGCTGTAAAGTTAAACTTATAAGCATTTGCCTCGATGGTAGTCCACTCACTATGTGGTTTGTTGGGATGTATATAACCATCTATAATTACTCACCCAGCCCTATGGTCAAACGTATTTAGAAAGATCTTCATGCAATATTTCCAATAACCATAGTCATTTTCATTAAAAAATGGAGAAGTGCTAATAAGCTTACCATCGATGTCTTCCTTAGCTATCTAGTGTTGTTCTAGGATTTTTGCTAGGATCTAACTTGGGTTGTTAAGCTTTATGTGAGTAACCTAGGCTCTGATACCAATTGAAATACTATGTAGGTTTATCCTAGAGGGGGATAGAAAGGATTTCTAAATTGGTTTAGCCTTTTTTATTGTTAGGATTTATTTTAATTCAATTTATTTATCCTAAATATAACTATGAATACAAAGAGATAAACAATCACACAAACACTCCACAACACAAGATTTATAGTTGTTCCGCACAACGGCTTACGTCCATTGTCAAAGCTCACTACCGTGCCACAATAATTTTATTAAGATTGAGAGAATATAAGCAAGGTTAAAATTACAAAACCTACCACTTGCCTAGCAAGCTACCAACACTCGGTGTCTCCGATGAGTGTGGTCTGTACTCCCGGTGTCTCCGACGGCAGTGGTCTACACTTCTGGTGTCTCCAACATAAGTCCTAAAGTCTTAAGTATTCAAATGAAAATACTAAAGCAAGTGTTACCTCTTTGAATGTTGGTTTTTCTTTTCACAAAAGTTGGGGTTGCTCCTTGTTGAGCTTGAAGTGATTGGTAATCCCCAAAGCTTATAGTGGGTTCTTGAAGCTTGTAGAGCCTTCACCAATGGGTTGCTCCTTCTTGAGCAAGTGTGTCTTAGCTTTCCCATAAGGTTCTTCAATAGGATTTCACAATGAAAAACCCTCGATGTCTTCCTCTTTGTAGATTTACCTTAACAAGGGTAGAGAGGAAGGGATAATGGTCCTGGGATATGATTTTCCCAGTTTATGTTCATAGGAGAGACAAGAGTTGAATAATAAGAGTGAAGAGTGGAGTATCTCAAGATTTTTCCAAACTTTTGCAAGAACCATTAAAGAGCTCTTTGGAGCTCATCCTTTTTATATTGGACGAGAATAAGTCCCATCCATTGATTTGAAACAACCCCCAATTGTCAAATAGGCATAACATTCGATTTGGAATTGATTTTTGACTTTTGGTTCCCGTCAGCTCAAACTGGGTACTATGGCTTGATCCTAGATTGATCTTGTGTCAACTAACTCGATCTGGGATCGAGCCTGTGTCAGGTGGCTCGAGCCAAAACCAAAGACTGAACTTTTTTTGTCCAGAGAACAAAACTAGAAAATTGATGGCTCGATCCGAGATTGATCTAGTAAATGAAGGCTCGAGCTGGCACACTTGACTCGATCCGGGATCAATATGTCCACTCTGCTGAAACCTTAAAATGCCTTGGAAAGGCTGCAAATGGCTTGGGATCGCCCCTTTAAGGCCCAGGGAGGTCCATAGACCCTTTTATGCTTCTTTGGGACCTATGGTTCATTTTAGCCTTATTACCTTACCTTATTTACCTTTATGAGCTCGAATGAAACATGAACCCTTCGGGATGTGCTTCGCATGTTCTTGGCTTGATCTCTTGGGGATTTCTTAGCATTTGGATATGAACTTCATAAAATTGGACCCAAGAACTTTCTAAACTCTAACATGACTCCACACATGTCTTAGTCTATACATTACATGTATTTTACAATACTTGAAATTTTACAACATTACATTTACAGACAAGGTTCATTCATCTCTGCCGGAGAGTGCGACTCTATTAAGAGATAAGGGTTCTACCTGAGCGAGATTGTTTCTTGGAGATAGCTTGGTCACAAACCCTTGCATAATCATTGGGAGGGGCCTCAACTATCTTCAAGAAATGTCATAAGACACCTTTTCTATCTCGGATGAATTAGTTAGTGAAATATTAAGATTAAAGAAGACAATAAATGTTGGGTTGCTATCACGATTATACTGGTGCACATCGATTGAACTAGTACTGTGATGAATAGTGCACCACAACCAATCATGAACCGAGATCAACTACTCACCATGAGTAATCAAGTTTTGCGATCATGTACCACAAGTAATCCTGCACTCCAATCAATCAAGCACCGCAATCCAACCAGCATCGTGAGTCAATAGGCACGGTGAACCAACCAGCATCTCAAGTCATCCAGTATCATGACCGATCAACTAAGCATTGCAACTGATCCATCAACGCGATCAAGCCATGAATTGCGACTACTTCACTTCCTAGTTACATTCCACACTGAAATTCAACATTATATCCACATGAAAGAACTCTCCTTCAAAAGTTAACACGCACAGGTAAAGCATTGATACAAGAATGATAAACTTTAGGAGGATTATGACGATGTCAAATGGTTTTCTATGCCCCTTCACCAGATTCTATCTATCATTAGACCTACTTAGCATTCATTTTCGTTGTTGCATGGCCATTTTCTTATTTTATAGTGAATGAACCTTTAGAATCATAGTACCATAAAAGGAGAGCTGTCATTATCACTCTTGGACTGTAAGAGCATAAGAGCATGTCTATTGAAAAAATATTTCATGATTTAGGATCAATGATTAATAGCCTGTTTGACAGCCACATTTAATGTAATCATTTCATTTGAGTTTCTCAAGGCATTTATTGCCATAAGTGATGGTTTGTAATGAACGCATTCAAGTTTATACAGATTTGTTAACTACGATTACAAATGAAGTCATCTTAAGTTTTTCTTTAAAATGAAATGACTTATGTTACCAATCACAAATGGGTACGAATCTGAATGAGTTGATTACAAATCATTCCTTGTTGGAACAAAAACCTTGGAAAACTCAAATGAAATGAATGCATTACATGTGGCTGCCAAACGCAACCTAAAAGCTTGGATTCAGTTTCGTTTTTTTTTTTTCCTAAGTTTTATCAATGGGTGCCACGGGAGTACTTCCCAGGAGGTCACAAAGTTTTAGTTATGCAACCGACAATTAAAATCAGTCAAACCAATAATCTCAGCCATCTCTTCGGGTTGATGCCAGGCCCTGTTTCAAAACAATGACATCTACACCACATTTCAAAGCAATTGCAGTTGATAATGACTGACCACCAACCCATCCATGAGATCTACCTAATTAAAAAAAGGAAAAGTCAAAACCGCACAACAAAGTGATGAAAGAGAGTAACCAGAGGTGATGCATACGAAAGCACCTTCGAAACCGTCAGATTGTTGGGAAAGCTTACTTTGTTATGAATCCGACGGTTTTAAAGAAATCCCGCATGTGCGAAGAATCTGACGTGTCTGAAGATTGATTCTGAATCTGTACTACGCACAATGGGGGAAGTATTTAACGAGAGAATCTTAGTCTTATGTAAAGGGAAAGTGGGAGAGAGGCTATAAATATTGACGTATGAATCCAAACCCTTTCTCATATTCTCCTCAAACAAGATCCGTGCAAGACAATATGAGCACACTTTCCTGTTAGAGCATCTGTTGTAACAGTAAGGTGAGATTTTCTACGTATATTGCTTCATCCAAAAGGAATTTGATTGCAAGTGTTTGTTTTCTCATCTGGGTTCGGTTAAAAACATTGTTTTTTCCTCAAGTCATTATCTTTTTATTACAATCTTTCTTACCCATTAACAAACATGGCAGGGTTTCTTGGAAATGTTTTTCTGATCTCTTTTTCTTTCAAGGAAATTGCAATCTTTTACAAACATGGTGGCATTCGTATCTCTTTTAGGAATTCAAATTACCATTTTCTTCATTGGAAGTAGTAACATGGCAGGAATTTTTTTTTTTTTTTTAATTTTTCCGATTGTTTTAGTTTGTATCATTTGAATCTTTCAACTTCTACCCTTCTGATGTTTGAGGGAATGCTCCTGAGAAAATCCCACGTGGATAGGAAAACCATTTATGGAATGTTTGTGAATACCCAGTTGGATATTTGCTTTGATTGGGTTTACTGGAACAACAGATACCCGTCTTCACCCATTAACCTACTAACCGCTAGCTCAGCGTGATTCAAAAACAATGAAGTTTTTCTTTAGTTCTCATTGAGGTATCTGGTGCTTTGTTAGTGTCTTCAACTTTATGGAAGACCCATTTCAAAAATTGGATATTAATTGGCTTTTTATTTTTCTTCTTCTGAAAGTATGAACCTTGTGAACTTCCTAGTAGTTCATATCAAAATGTTTCTGTATTTCTTTCCCTATCACTCAGCGTTGCTTTTCTGATTCACATAGAAAGTATGCTATTTTTGTTTTCATTATATTAAGTTTATGGAAGATTTTTTTTGAATTGTTGGATTTTTTTATTAAGCTTACTCTGTTGTCTTCCGCCAAAAGTATATACATTAACTGAACAACCTTCATCCCAATTCACGTAAAATTTGATATTTTTTTATTATAATATTAGTTGTCATGTTGCATGATCAGCTTGAAGTCTTATGGCCTATCTCATTGGTTTGTGTTTCTATTTGCAGAAAGCAGAGATGCAGTAACAACTTCATTGACTATTCCATTATTTTCCCTATAAAGTAAAATGAATGTCAGTTTGGCCTCATCATCATCCGAAATCCCATTTTCTTGTTTTAAAGGTTTACGACACTTAAATGAGAGATTACAGATATCCAAACCTTTAATAAGGTTTAGTTGTTTCAATAAACAAAGGCATCTTCTAGTATCGAATCATGATACTGGAAAAATGGGGGTTTCTCTGCATTTGATGCCTGGACACATAGAAGAATCATACATGGGGAGGAAACATCTAGAGGATGAGGCAAATCTGAAGTTCAAATTCGTGAGAACATTATTGATTGACAATTATGATAGTTACACATACAATATTTACCAAGAACTGTCTGTCATTAATGGGTGTAAGCTCTCTTTCTCTCTCCCCATTAGGTAAATTCGAACTGTTAGGATTTGAGTTCAATCTTCAAACTTATGTATTTGTTAAAACTTCTATTAATTCCACTGCTACATGATCCTATGATTATTCTTGTCATTACATTTACGACTATTGCATTCCAGATTGGTGAGATTGATACGTCAATGGTATGCTGTAGATAATGTACCCTTATGTTGAGTTTATGTTTAATTCATGAGTATCACAAAGGTGGGTCCATGGCATTACTTTCAAGATTTTCAATCCACATACTTGGCTGATCACCTAGTTGATCATGAAGCTCTTTTATGTAGACCAATATAAGGCTTCCTAAGATGCTCGAGACACTTGTCTGACTGTCTTGTGTTAAGAGTTTTGATAACCCCACTAGAATATGTCATTCCATATGTAAATCCTTCCCTGTATTGGAACGGTGAAATTTGGTAATGCCACTTCAGTTTTTGTCTGCATCATTGAAGCCATGATTGATTGAATCATGGTACTTGCACTACTGGGAAAAGTGGGTAGACTGATGCCAAATGACTTGTGACCTTAAGGAATATCCTTTTGGATTACATCATATGAGAGCATGTGCGTCTGATGCATAATTTCCTTGACAATATTGGGCATTTGTTTTGCAAACTAATTTCTTATTTGTGTAATTATTTTATTTCCAAGAATAATATTTGCAAAATAATGTATTTCTCAATAATTAAATAAGTAAAGATGGGGATTATGGAAAATTTGAGCAGTTTCTCATCTTAGAAGCACATAATTCCAATTTAGCCATGTGGGTTTAGGGCAAGCTGAGGGAAATTTGGTGAATATATGATATGCATCTTTCATATGTGTATCATATGCCTTGCAAAACTAATATTTGAATTAATGCAGGATGACTAACCACTTGCTTTAGAAGCTTGAACTAATAGAGGGAGGCGAATCAATCCCTTTTATCTTATAGCCCAGACTAGGCTGTCGGCCAAACCCTTTTTCGTGAGTTCCACCTTACATGGATTCCACCTCACATGAATCACCCTTCTCCTACGGTTCATCCCACCTCGAGTATGCCCCCTTCTCACCCAGGCTGCCCCACTCAAGTCTGGTCTGGAAATGTCCCTACATTAATCACCCCCGGTGAGGAGTTTTGAATATGAGATCTCCTACTCTGATATCAAATTAATGCAGGACACCTTAGGGGTCGCTACAAACCTATAGATTATAGACCTACAGAGGTCCTTAGGATAGATTCCAATATGATAGGTTAACGTCTAAGATGTATTTAGGGATCCCAAATAGCAAACAAGAAACATAAATCAGCCTTACAATCATATAGGATAGATGAGAAAGAACCTAGAGCTAGCAGCAGGTATTACCAAAAAAGAGAGAAGTTTTAGAACTGTTATGATGTCCATAGTTCAGGGTTTTGTAGAGAATGAACCCAAATTTGTTCAGATGGAATCTTATGTCAACCTCTTATGGAACATAAACATACCTATAACAAACTTATATATGTGATATAAAACAAAAAAATTTTAAACTTTTATATAATGATAAATTCATAATGCAGGGGCATTTTCACATCGAACTCGAGTGGGGCAACTTGTGGGAGACGAAGGCACACTTGGGCTAGGGTGACCTGTAGGAGATGGGCAACTCGTGTTTGACGAGACCCATGTAGGGTGGTGCCCACGAAGAAGGGTTTGGTCTAGGGCCTGGCCTAGCTTGGGCTTTAAGATAAAGGGATTGATTCGCCTCCTTCTATCGGTTCTAACTTTTAGGGTAAGTGGTTAATCGTTCTGCATCAGTTTGGTATCAGAGCAAAGCTTAGAAGAACTAAGGTTGGTAGAGCTACGCTTGGCAAAGCAAAGGTTGGGAGATGGTTCTTGAAATTAGGAATAAATTTATTTTCCCTCCCGAAAGGCCATGAAGGTACTAATTAGTAAAAGATATGAAGAAAAGCTGATTTCTCTAAGTGTTGTTGAGCGGCTTTCACACGATGTTATAGCTTGATCATATTGTCACAATTAGGATGAAGATTTTCTCATTTCAGTTCAAACAAGAAGGATATTTTGATGGTGTTGTGTGTAAAATTGTTCCTTTGAAAGATTCTATGGTGGTCCTGGGAAAGAAATGGATTGATGGAAAATTGTTTTTAATGAGGAGACTCATATCTTGTGAATCTGTATCCATGGTGCATGTTATTGCCTTCGAATCATGTCACAACAACCTTCTATAGTTTTGTCAGCTTCAACAGATAAGAAGAGATCCCCAAAGCGGTTGATGATGATCACAATTCCTTTTCATCAAATTTACAGCAAGGTCTGAATGAGCATATGTGATGCAATACAATGGAGACAATACCAAAATTGATGTAGAATAATTTTCAATGCCTCAAATAATTTAAAATAAAGGTGTGGAAGCAAAATAAATCAATAATTGAATTTAAACTCACAAATAACCAAGAAATCAAAGAATAAAATTTAAGAAAATAGGTTAAGATGAGAACGAATAGAAAAGAAAAAGAAAAAGAAAAACTCAAAAGGGTATTTTTGTAATTTTGGATTGAAAATCCAAAAATTACCAAAATGCCCCTTTGACACGTTAGAAAATTCTAAAATTTTTGTGGCCGTTTCTGATGTGTTTTAGGGTTCTATAGTTAGAGTTTCATTAAATTCCGACAAGAATTGATGAGTTAATTAGTATTTCAGAAACTTGAAGGTGCTTTAATGGAGGTTCAAGAGGAAGAATGATGTGGACATACAATCTAAAGTGGGACCCACGTGACATGTGGTTGGGACCCACACATGTGATCCTTGTGGTAGCCAAGTGGATACATATAGAGCATCTTGAAACTGATTTAATTAGTATTTTATTGGATTTTATGTTAGGATTATCTTTAGCCTTATCTTTTATTTATGTTTGAGTTTATTCTAGAGTTCTTATATAATTAGGAGTCTTTAAATTAAAATTGTAATCCCGTTTTTTTTTTTAGGCCATATTTTGAAAGGTCAAAACTTACCCGTTTGGAATGATTTTGGTTCCATTTGAAAGGTTATTCAGTTATTTTTCCAACGAAACTAAGATCTTGAGAATCCGATGTGATTTGTGAAAGTTATAGCCAAAATTCTGGCAAGGTATCACTTAATTACGTGATTTTATTAATTTATAAGTTTTATTTTTAGGAAGTCTAATTAGAGTGAGATTTGGAAAGATTGGCTTATAAAGTCTATATATGCTTGTAACCCACAATTTTAGGAATGAATTTGATGAATAAAAAATTTTCTTACGTACTAACTCTTGACTAGTATGTTCTTTTTTTGTGAAGTCTAAAAACCAGGAGTGGTTTTCCCTAAAGGTGGATTTCTTGGGTTTATTTAAGCTTTGTGGAGGCCAAGGTCCCCTGTTTTGGGTTTAGAAAAACTTCAAATCAGGTCTTCATCTATTCTTTTTTTTTTTTTTTTAATTTAACGTGTGTTATTGCTTCTACTACTTGGCTTTTATTTGAGCTTCTTGGCTATCATTTTATATCAACTTTGGTATCATCTTTGTTGTGCTACATCAAGAAAAAGAAGAAAAGGAAAAGAAAGAAAGTAGAATAAGAAACTAAGAGAAAAGTAAAAAGAGAAGAAAATAAGAGAGATATCTTGGAGAGGAGAACATGGCCACATTCACACCTTGCGAACAACCAAATCTTCAAAAACTTGTTTATTATTCACTGTAAAATTATGGGGGAGGGGTTGCCTTTAAATAAGCTTACAATCTTAAACAATTAGAAACTTGCTTAAATTAGAAATTTCCTAAAAATCCTAAGCTTGCTAACCAAGTTTTCTAAAACAAAAAACTTACTTTCCTAAAATTTAAAACTAGTCAAACTTAAGACTTTCTAAAAAAATACTATTCTCGTTTTTATTGACACCCCCTTAGTAATTTGGTTATAACTTTCTCAAATCATCTCGGATTTGTGCAATCTTAGTCTCGTTAGAAAGGTAACTGAATAATCTATCTAATAACACCAAAATCAAGCAAAAAAGTCAAGTTTTGGCCATAGAAAAATTAGGTCCAAAGTGAAAAACGGGAATACAACTAAAAACTCATAAAATCTAAACTAACCAAACACTATTGGCCTTATTACAAAATTACCCTCCCCTTTACAAAATTTGAATTGACCCCACATAACATTTTAATATAAATTGAGCCCTCTATGTGGAGACACATACATAAGTCGCATAATGTTGTCCGCATCATGATGGTTCCAAGTCATGTTAGGGAAGAGTTTACAATGTTCACTCGTTAATCTAACAATGGCATTGTGCAATGGCCCAAAGTCAATTATAGGTATACATCTTCTTTAACTTTGATCAAATTAGTTACTCCTATTTCTATGTTTTATCAATCTTATCATTGAAATTCTGGTATCAAAGTAGATGTGCGAAAAAAGGTTATTGAGGAAGTGTTTGGAGAACACACTATGGAATTTCTTACTAAAAGCCCATATAATGAGGAAGAAGATTCAATAGAAGACAAGAATGAAAATATAGATGGCTTAGATGTAGCTGATAATGGGATTGTAAAGACAATGAAGGACTTTATGATATGACAACATTACATGACACACGTATACACATGATATATGTATTGCCGATAAGACAACCTTTCCTCTTTTTTTTTTTTTTTTTGAGAGAGAGATAAATTGACTTCATTTATTAAAAAAGGCAACCAACAGAAACAACAACACGGTCACCAAGGAGATAAACTAAAACAACGAAAAAGAAAACATAAAAAAGAACCCTGGTACCCAAGAAGCCCTACAAAATCTCCCACCTAAACTTGTCCCAATCACTATCCTTGAAATCTAACAAAATGGAGACCTAGTCAAAGAAAAACTTGTAAATGCAAAAGCAAACCTTATCAACGTTCGCAAAACAACCATCAAAAGTTTGGTTATTCCTCTCATTCTAAATGCCCCAACAAATAGCTCATTGCAGAAAACGCCAAATACTAATCAAAATACCTTTCAATCCCTAGATTCACCAACCATAAATGAGGTCAAAGAAACAACACGGAAGAACCCAAGAAACATTGTAAGGGGAGAGGAAAAAATCCTATACCGTTCTAGCCAAACAATAATGACTAAGATATGGTCCACTGATTCCTGCACCCTCATGAACATAATGCACAAATTAGTTAAGTTCCATCTTCTGCTTTTGAAATGATTAAGAGTGAGAATCTTATCTAGAAAAACGTTCAAAATAAAAAATAGATTTTAGAGGGAATGCTTGGAGCCCAAATGCTTTTAACCGTAACTAAAACCAAAGACTATGCCTCCAAACTCTTACAAAATGAATTTGTAGAGAAGATACCCTTTTTATCCTTAACGCATACCCACCCATTCCTTAAACCCTCCCTTCGCTTGTAATTCCCCAACAAACCCAATAACTTGGTCATCTCTCCCATTTCCCAATCGTTCAAATTCCTACGCAACCTAGGCACCCAACGACCCCCAACATTCTGGTCATAATTCTCCTCAATGGACCTCTTCTTATTGCAAGCCAACAGATAAACACTCTGAAACACCTCCTTTATAGGACGATCCCCAAGTTAGAGGTCATCCCAGAATCTAATCTCTATACCCGATCCAACCCTAAATCTACTACTATTCCAAAAGTCCTTACCTTTAAGAATGACCCTCCACAAACCACACCCATGACTTTTAGGATCCTTAGATTTTCACTCTGAGATACCCCTATACTTAGCAACAATTACTTGCCACCACAAGCTATCCCTATCAACTCCAAATATCCAAAACCATTTACCCAATAACATTTGATACTGGATACAAATTCTTTTAATCCCCAACCCACCCTCTTGGAGAGGCCGGCAAATCTTACTCCAATCCACCAGTTGATAATTATGATGCTCTAAGAAATCATTCCATAAAAAAGTTTCTAAATCTCATCTCAATCCTCTCAACCAAAAAAATAGGAACCAAAAACATCAATAGGAAACAGTTGGGAATGGAAAATAAAGAGCTCTTGATCAAAGTTACCCTACCACCTTTTCAGCAAGAGAGCAGTTTTCCAACAGTCCAACCTCTCAATATTCTCAACCACCGGATCCCAGACCCTTTTAGATTTGAAATTAGTTACAATCGGCAAACCCCAATAGGAAGAAGGCAGAGATCCAATTTTGCACCTCGAAATCCAAGCGAGATTGTTAAAGTCCCTCACTTCCTCAACTTGGAAGATTTCACTTTTTACGAAATTAATTTTCAACCTTGAAACCGCCTCAAAGCATGTTAGGATGCGATGCAAATAACCCACTTATCTAATATCTACCTTTCAAAAAATCATAGTATCATCGACAGAGTTGCAGATGAGAGGTGGACACTTCACCATATGCCACCTTAAATCCTGATATGAACACTGCCTCTGCTTTTTTAATCATCTTACTCAAGATCTCCGACACCATAATGAATGAGTGGATCCCCTTGCTCAAACCTCAAGAACCCCCCAAAAGCCAGTGGGTGAGTCATTAACCAAGATAGAAAAGGACACTGATCGAATACAAGAAAGAGGATAGACTTCACAATGATATATTTCTCTCAAACGTTGGGCATGAATAACAAAGTACATAATCTGAACATTGATGGGACTAGTGGCAATGAAAGTATAGCAGCATTCTGGATAATATCACCATCAATGCCAAGTTTGAGATTAAGTGCGAAAAGTTTGTCTTCACAAAATTCAAGGGCGAATTCTTTCGCACCTGCAGAAAATGATGCAAGAGCATCTAGGACTAGCAAGAAAAAATTATTTGATCATGGATGATCATGTGGGATCCACTTGAGTTCAGTTTTTAGGTGTATTGGGTTTTATTTTCATAAACTTGTAATCCCGTAACTTGCTTTTAGCCCAAACGTTTAGATGTCAAAACCTACACTTTTGTCTAGATTTGGGTATTATTAGAAAGGTTATTAAGTTATTTTTCAAAGATGACCAAGTGATGCTGGATGCATGAAATATATGAAGTGATGAAGAAATAACAAAGGATTACAACCAATAGTGAAAAGAATAACCAAAATTCCTATCCATCAGTTGCAATCAGATCAAGCTCCAAAGGGGGAGATCAGTTCCAATTCAACATTCCATGCAATTTCAGTTCGGAACCCATAAAATTACTCAAATTAATGTTCAGATCAAAGCACAAGTAAAGCCTTCCCATGAATAGTTATCAGTTAACATCCATTAAGAGAATCCAATCTGCAGAAATTTTAAACTTTTAAAGGATAAGAGTTGTGATTGCATAATTGAGGCTGAACCATACATATTTAGGATTCAGATCAAATGAAGTAATGAGGGAGTCAGATCTGGGACAGATTAGGCCAACTGTGGGATCCTTTGTTAGCAGCAACTCTATGTATGTATGGGTTCCCCAAATGGGCAGTCGATGGTGGCAACATCGACCCAAAACGATTCAGACCTGATGCACAAAACTTTTCGAACTGGACTGTTTTTAAGGCTGGTCGTGATTCAGTCTGCTAACAGAAAATTTTCTGCATATAGGACTTCAAAGAGAGGTTGTAGATGATAACACAGATGCTCTCAAATATCCAGATCTGATGGCCCACAGTAAGGGGATCAGATCTGGATCGTGTGGGCTGGTACAGGCGTTTTGAAGGTTTGAAACAAAATAATGAGCATGGGTTTAGTAATGGGGACACAAAGGTTCAAGAAGGCTTGGACATCCAATCATTTTGCCACACTAATGTCCTCACAAGGGTCCCCACATGGGCTGAAATGTGGGTCCCACAAGCCTTCGGATTACTTAATCCATAGGGATCTAGGTTCAACCCTCCTCTTTTGCTGGTACACTCGATAGGGTGTCCTTATGTCCTCATCAACTCCAATCGCTTGAGAAGAATTTGACTCTGGCGAAATAAAATTGCGGTAGTACTCAAGTAGATCTAGGTGCAGTCTCTACATATCCTCCTCTGTCAACCACGTGCACTCTATCTCTTGCTTGTCTTTTCATTTGACAATGTATCTTTGGTAGCCACCGTGTCTCGTGGAAATGGTCTACTCATCCATGATGTCCTCTATCACCTCTTTTACATGTGTCAATGGAGGAGGTGGAGGTGGAGGTGTAGGCTAAAGAAGCTGGGTGATTGGGGTCTGTGGGTCTGAGAAAGGATCAAGAAAGGGAGAGGTTAGACTGTGAAAGGGGACAAGATGCTCAGCATTGAATGTTGAACTGATTCCTAATTTTGAGGGAGTGTCAATGACATGCATTAGGTCCAATCTTCTTTATGACCTTATTGGGGCTAGAAATGTGAGCGTGTAGCTTTCTAAAGATTCCAGGCTGGATCGCTCAAGTCTAAGTCGGGCCATCACAAATCTCCCTCCTGAAACTCTCGTTGAACACGATGAGAATCAGCCGACTGCTTAAACCTCTCATTATAAAGTGTAATCCTCCTCTTTATCTATTTATGTAATGAATCAATATGTTGTGCAAATAAAGATGTTGACTCGGATGGTCTATGTAAAATAGACATGGGAATGAGGTCTATAGGGGCTTTAGGCTTGTAACCAGTGAGTTAGTGACAATCTCAAAAGGACTCATGCATGTAGTCTTATTGACCAAACTAGTATAAGCAAACTCTGCTATCAAAAAAACCAAATCCCACTACTTGAGGTGGTCACCGACAAGACACCGCAAAAGGCTGCCCAAGTTTCAATTCACCACTTCAAGATAGTGTCTCCAGTATCTCAATGCCATGATTACCGAATAAAACTCTCTATCATAGGTAGAGTGCTTTTGTTAGGCCTTATTTAACTTATCGCTGAATTAAGCTACTGGGTGCCCTTCTTGATTGAGTTCTTCTATTTCGACCCAGATGCATCACACACTACCTCAAAGACTTTGGAGAAGTCTAGGAGGCGTATGATAGGAGCATTAGTCATCCTAGACTTAATCTCCTTGAGTGCCTTCGATGTCGCATTAGTCTATTGAAAGTCCCCTTTGCAAATGCAATCAGTAATAGGGACCATCATCGTACTGAACCTACGGATAAAACAACTATTAAAGGTAGCTAAACCATGGAAACTTTGGACCTCATGAATGTTCCGATTTTCAAGCCACTCAACTATAGCACGGAACTTTTCAGGATCCGCAGACATCCCATCAGCCGAAAATACGAACCCCAATAAGACAACCTATGATGTCATGAAAGCACATTTCTTTAGGTTCACATACAACTTCTTCAAAAAATCACATACTGTCCTTAGATGGTTAAGGTGTTAGTTCTTGTTGTGGCTATAAATCAGAATGTCATAAATGTAAACTACTAAGAACATGCCAATGAATGGCCACAACACCTGAGTCATTATCCTCATAAGGGTGCTCAGGGAATTAGAAAGCTTGAAGGGTATGACTAGCCACTCATATAATCCATTTTTCGTCTTGAAGGCGGTCTTTCATTCATCCCTAGGATGGATGTGGATCTGGTGATATCCACTCTTGAGATCAATCTTCGAGAAGTTATTGGCACCGGCCATCATATCAAACATATTGGTTAGTCTATGGATAGGAAACCAGTATCTCACCATGATTTTATTGATTGTCCTGTTGTTTACACCATGGTTTAAAAACTCTGATCGTTGGATCGGATTGTCCAAGCCCAAAACCGATCCGGGATCGGATTGGATTGTCTGGATCGGATCATGGATTGGCGATCCATGTGTGGATTGTTTGGTCCAAACTTGATATAAAGCCAACAAATTCTGAAAATTTTCCTAAAAAATTCTAATATTCTTCTAATGCTTTTTATGAAAAGTTTGAATGAAAAAACTCAATTTTAGGTATGTTAGGTGTATCATATATGAATAAACATTGTTACGAGCATGTATATTTATAAAGATCAAGATTGAACTCTTTATAACCAAACATCAAACATGATTACTTTTAGTGCAAAAAACCAGACCATATACAAATACAATAACATATAAATAATGATGAACATAATTGTAGGCATGTTAAATGCATTATACATGTATGAACAAGGTTCTGAGGTTCGTATAAGTTCAAGATTGTAGTTTGTATAACCAAACATTTAATATTATTATATATATTGATGCATAAAAACTAAACTATGTACAAAATCATATAAACAAAAATAAAATAAATAAAATAATACTTGATTCATTATTCTAGCCAATTGGTTGGTGAAGTTTAATCTAGCCTTCTATTATGAGGGTAGCGTGGGGGGCTTGATGCCCATTATCAATGTAGGGGGGTTCCAAGGCCATGGGGGTGTGGGGGCTGTATCCCCGTTAGAAAAATTTAGTATTACATGGAAAATATGTAATCCAGTGACTAGATTTATCATTCATTATAAGGCCATCAGGTTTACCTCTTTTATGTTGTTTCAAAACTTTTGCAAATATTTATAGAGAATTAAGGAAGGGTTTGTGTACTCTTGAAACAAAAAAAAAACTATTTTTTAGGTGCTTGTTTTTAGATCATCCAATCCCAATCTTGGATCGTCTGATTTGGGACGATCCAGAACGATCATGTCCCGAATCAGTTGATCTAGGGTTGGGATCATGATCTACAGGCCTAGATCGGACCAAACTTGTTTGATCCCGATCCGGATCATCTGATCTGGGATTCGATGATTTTTGAAACCCTGGTCTACACGTCTTCCAAGAGCCATCCTTCTTGGATGTGAGAAGTGCAGACATGACACATGGGCTAAGACTTTCCTATATGAATCCCTTCTTAAGAGTTCATCAACTTTTCTCTTCAGTTCTGCATGCTTTGTGGGATTCATGTGATAATGAGGAAGATTTGACGATATTTCCTCTGCGAACAAATCTATGGCATGCTGGATATCACGCATAGGTGGGAGCTCATCTGGTAAATCCTCAGGAAACATGTCCTGAAACTACCTCAAGATTGGTCCCACCTCAGGACACTCGGAAGTAATGTTAGGAGTAGCCTTTCTAGCCACCAAAGCAAAAAACCACAGCTTCCTCCTTGACCTCTCGCTCAAACTCTTTCGAGATGATGTGTAAGGCTTTCGTCTTGGAGTCCTTGACTTTCTTGTTTTGAGTTGCCTTACTCTTAGGTTCTGGGTTTGATTTAGGTGGAAGTGGATCCGCCGTAATCTTCTTGCCTTGGAATGTAAAAGAACAGATGTTTGAGCGACTAAACAATGTTACATTCATGTCAGATAAGTATATAACCAAGGCTTGCCTAGAATGATGTTGCCTACATCCATAGGTACCATGTCACACTAGATAGTGTCATTATACGAGGAAAATACAATGGAAACTTGACACCTCTGGGACACTGGAATAGAGGATGCATCCACCCATGACACCCTATAATGCTGAGGGTGTGGGACAAGTGAGAGCCCAAGTCATTGTACCATCTTAGCGGACACCACATTGGTGCAGCTTCCGCTGTCAATGATGATCTTGCAACTCTTGTCATCACAAGTGGAATAGGTGTAGAATATGGTAGTGCTATGCCAATCATCCCTTGTTCTTTGTTGACTGAGGACACACCTCACCCCATCAAGGATGTGGAATCGAATATGGAGAATGGGGATCATAGGTAGGCAACTCTACCATTGTCACTCTCCTACTCCTCATCACTAGGTGGAAGGTTAGGATGATGGACTTCCTCCTTAGTACCATTTCCATCCTCACCATCTTCTCTCTTTGCGCCCTCCACATAAAGATTAGATCTTCCTTTAGGCCATTGGGTCATAAAGTGACCAAATCCTTTGCACTTGTAGCACCTAGTCTGATCACTATTGCCCTGGTTTCCATTGACAATCCCTTTGCCTTTATCTAGTTGGGTCGTAGGTTGGGAATTGCTTGGCTGGCCTCTAGAAGGCTGCCCCCCAATGATAGGCCCATGGTTAGACACTATTAGTTTAGATTCATTGTGATGGGAATAAAAAACTCGTGAAGCATGGAGTCGTAGGTAGTGCTCTAACTCTTGACACAACCAATAGGCCTCCTCTAAGTTTGTTACATTGTGGGGGATCAATTCGTTTTGGAATTCAGGATGAAGACCTTACCTAAATCAACTAAAGGTGGTTGTAAGATCTTCTGTGATTTCACACCTCCACATGAGTTCATCAAAATGGGTATTATAATCGGAAATAGACATGCTGCCTCGTTTCAATGAATTCCACTGGTCCACTAGTTGGGAGTGGTATGATAGTGGCAAATTATGCATGTAGGATAGTGTAGGGCTATCAAATAGTCGAGCTAGCTTGGCTTGGCTTGGTTCGAAGCTCGGCTCGTTAAGAGTTGAACCTGAGCCTTGTTTTAAGCTCAATGAGCCGAGCCTAAGCTTTGGTGTAAGCTTGTTTGTTAAGTGAGCCTGAACCGAGTTTCATTAAGCTCAGCTCGCTAAAAACTCGGCTCATTAAGAGTTTGGTTTAGTTAATAATTTAATAATAAAATTATATATAGTAACAATAGTAATGTTTAAATAAAACACATTAGGCTAATGAACCCTTAGAATATTGGGTATTTTTTTAAGGTGAGCCGAGCCTGAACTTACCTTCATGAGCTCGAGTTGAACCTGAGCTCAGCAACTCAAGCTCGTCACGAGCCTGAGCCTAGCCTTCATGTGACGAGCCCGAGCCGAACTCGACAAAGCTCAGCTCAGCTTAACTCGTTGACACCCCTAAGATAGTGAGCGTGTGCATTGGGGATATGAATAAAATTACTAAAGTAATGAAGAGAAATAAACTAGATTCTTACTTGCACCGATCAAATCCAAATTTAGCTAGTTCATGAGTTGTAGTCATCATGCAATAGAGAAATTTGGGCTTACAAAATAATAAGCAAATAAAAGGATTAAATAATATGTTTGATTATTGAGTCAAATTAGGGAATGGAGAAATTAGGGTTGATGCCTAGAAAAATATTATAACTAAAAATTACCTCAAAAGTGTCCAAATAAGGCCATAATAAAGGAAAACAATCCAACAAACTCAAGGATTAGCCTGAAGGGTTTAAAAATAGGTTCATTAAATGTTTAGGCCTTGAAAGCAAGGTTAGAGGTGGTAGATTTAGGCTAGAAAATTGAAAGCTCAACTCCAGACTATATGTTACAACATGCCAACTAATCACTAATTTTACAAATTTGAAAAGAGAGCCAAAAGAAGAACTTAGTACCTGATATGGATGTAAACCACCTCCTTGATACTTTTATGAATGATAGCAATCAAATTCCAAGGTCGTAGTGCTCGAAATTTGGGATTTCTGAAATTTCAAAAAAATACCAACTCCTGAAAGATGTGTCGCCTACCCTTATTGACCTAGCCTTGGGTTTTTATATGATGGAGATTTTTTGATGTGGGACCCACACTATAAGATCGCCCAAGGGCCTGTCACACCTTAAGAAAGTCGAACTAATCAAAACCCTACTAGTTTGGAGATGGTATGCAGTTGTAAAATCACTTCTGATGCTGTATTCATGCTTGACTCCGCAGAACCTTAAATTAAAACTCTTCAAAAACTAGATTTCTAAGATGGAAACTTCCACAAATGTGATTGTCCAGGCCTTAGGGAAGATCTAGAAGTGTTGAATCGAGCAAAGCTTCTTATTCCAGGATATGATGGTTAATTTCCTTCAAGTTGTTAGTTTTCAGCACAAGGAAAATCTGAAAATTTATAATAAGAAGAACAAGAAGGGGAAGATGAACCTTTAACCCAAGGGAAGGGAGTGTGATGCAAGATGAGGGAGAAGATACCAAAAATTGATGTGGAATAATTTTCCAAAGCCTCAAATAATTTAAATTAAGGATGCGGAAACAAAAAAATCAAGAATAGAATTTAGAAACAAACAAGTAGCCACAAAATTTAAGAATCAGAAAATAAAATCATAGAAAGGAGATAAGAAGGATTTAGAACAGAAAAAGAGGAAAAAATAGAAGAAAATAACCCAAAAGGGTATTTTTGTAATTTTGGACAGAAAATCCAAAAAATTACCAAAATGCCCCTTTGACGCATCAGAAAATTCTGAAATTTTTATGGTCATTTCTGACATGTTACAGGGTTATACAGTTAGAATTTTATGAAATTCCGATTAGATTGATTGGTCAAATCAAAGAATTTTAGAAAAAGTGAAAGTGCTTTAATGGAAGTTTCAAGAGAAGGAAGAAGAAGAAAAAATAATAATAATATGACAGAAAGAATAAGAAAAGAGTAGTATAAAAAGAAAGATAAAGTTAGGAAGAAACTAAAAGAGAAAGAAAAAGAATAAGAATGGAGATTTACCTAGAAGAAAATAGGGAACTTGTGGCTACACCTATGGAAGAAGAAGACAAAGGGGAGCCACGAGTGGCATCAACCCTTGGAGGAGAACATGGCTACAGCGACACCTTGGGAACACCCAAATCTTCAAAACAATTTTTTATTCTTCACTTTCAAATTATGGGGGAGGGATTGCCTTTAAATAGACTTACAACCTTTAGCAATTGAAAACTCGTCAAAATTAGAAACTTCCTAAAATCCTAAACTTGCTAGTCAAGTTTTCTAAAAATATAGAACTTTCTAAAAACTTATTTTCCTAAAAATTAAAACTCAAAACTTCCTAAAAAACACTATTCTCGTTCTTAATGACCACCCCTTAGTAATTTAGTCATAACTTTCTCAAATCACCTCGGATTTGCGTAATCTTGGTCTCATTAGAAAGGTAAGTGAATAATCTATTAAATTACACCAAAATCAAGCCAAAAAAAGTAAAGTTTTGGCCATAGAAAAAATGGGTCCAAAGTGAAAATCGGGATAGCAACTAAAAACCCAAAAAAAAACTAACCATGGCACTATTGGCCTTATTTCAAAATTACCCCCCCTAAATAATTCTAATCAACCCCACATAACATGTACATCTAAACCGTGCCCTCTTATGTGGGGGTACATAAGTCTTGATTGATTGTCCACATCATTCTCCTGGGGTGGGGAGAAATTCGACCTCAAATTTGAAATCAACCACCATCCTTCATAGCTTGGCAATATGTCAGGAGTCTGCAACAAAGGTGGTAAATGTAGTGGAGGTCCTAGAATTGATGACTTGCGTATACCTTTTAGATTAGATGGCTGCTTGGACATGGATCTTGATCTGATCCGCTTCCAAGCTTTTGCTCTAGTTAGAATCTTCTCGGGTTTTGGCAAAATCTACCTTTTAGTGATGATTTGCAACATAGTAGGAAGAGGAAGTTCAAGTATAGTCTTTGCAAGAATTCTTTCGCCTTGATCTTTTCTTTTTTTCGGCTTTTGACTTTTCTGCTAAATATGAACCGGCACAACAATCTCAAGAGTCATTACAGAGTCAGGAGCTAATATAATAATAAAGATGGGTTGAATCTCACTATGAACTAGACTTGAAACATCATCATCAGGTGGTTGGTCACAAACTTTGACAGCAATGGGACATGCACTCTCAATCATGACTGGCTCACCAATCAACTCATCACAAGGTTGATCATCATCTACACCATTATTATTAAGAAGAGGACATGCAGGCCTGTCTTTCTCCTTCAATTCCTAATCTTGCTGCTTTCGAACTTCATTTTTAGCGTACTTCTCTTGAATCTTAATCAAGTCATTTTTAATTTCCTTAATAAGACGGTCAAAATCCCTTTTGCAGTCATCTACCATACGCTCTACATTCTTGAGGGCAAACTCTTTCAACTGTGTAGATAGAAGACGATGTTGTCACCTAAGAGTCAAAAGCACATTCTGATCATATTTGTATTCATGTCTTGCCCTCCACTCTAACTCTTCGATATCCGCCAATACATATTTCATTTCTTTCTTGACATCCACTTCAGAATAAGATTTCAGCCATAAATTAAACTCTTCTAGCTCATCCATGCTCTAAAAATCCAATTTGATGTAGCACAACATCCAATGAGAGACGTTATTTTCTGTGAAAATTTTAAAAAAGAATAAACAAAAAAGAAAGAGAGAAAAGAGAAGAAAGAAGAGCAATAGAGAAAAGGAAAGAAAAACTTAAGGATGTAAGAGATTGGGATAAACTTAATTTAGGGTATGCCCTAAAATTATTTAGAAGCCTTGGAATAGACCCTAAATTAATTGTGGGTGTTTCGAAAGAACCCTAAAATAAATAAATAAACATCCAAACACTATGAATTTTGGAATTAAAGGCTTTTGTTAGAAAGGATCCCAACAAATAGAAATTAATTGAAAACCTGGCTCAAATACCAAATCCGATGCAGGATATAAGCTCTAATACATAATCTGATGTAGCACAAGGAAGAAGATACCAAAATTTGATGTAAAGCAATTCCAAAGCCCTCAAATAATGGTTAGATTTAAAGTGTGGAAGCAAAAGTTTTCAAGAATTGAATCTAGTACTTCAAGTAGCCACAAAAATTTAAAAATCAGAGAATAAATTCACAGAAAAATAAATAAAGAGTTAGAACAGAAAAAGAGGAGAAAATAGAAGAAAAACCGATGGGGTATTTTTTAAATTTTGGATAGAAAATCTGAAAATTACCAAAATGCCCATCTGACGTATCAGAAAATTCTAAAAATTTTATGGTCGTTTTTGACATGACAAGGTTATACAGTTAAAATTTCATGAAATTCCAATAAGATTCGATGGGTCAAATCAAAGAATTTCAAAAAAAGTGAAGGTGCTTTAATGGAGGTCTCAAGAGAAGGAAAAAGAAAAAATAATAATAGGAAAAAAAAGAATGAGATGAGAGT
>JAOXJP010249338.1:0-22188 GCA_025762735.1 Platanus orientalis
GTGTATAAGAGACAGGGTTAAACCTGAGTTGGTGGCGACTGCAAGAAAATCCTAACCCTCTTGTAAAAGGGTTAGCAACCTCTCACGCACCGGCCTCAGGCATCGAAGAGTGGGCCCGAAAACCACAGGTGGGCGGGGGCATCCGAACCTCTCCTGAATGCCGATGTTCACAAGTAGGTTTAGGCCCTTTTATGTTGGATGTTTATGAGATGTTTTAGACATGACATTTACATATTTTTGTTTTTCTTATTTAGATTATGTTATTGATATTACTATTCCGTTGTGATTGTGATATGTTAGAAATGGACTTAAATGGATGTGACTTAATGGACAAACTTGACAGAGAAATCTATTACTTGGAGTGTGCTGTGAATAGGTAAGAGGGTTGGTCTCCCTGTGTGAGAAACAGATTCGAGGTAGGTTATTCCCATGTTACAGATGTGAACCCGACCCACTTCATAGTCCATGGATTTGGGCCATGTCAACTTGGTATTAGAGCCTAGGTTTATAGATTCTGTAGACAATCTGAGCTATTTTAGAGTTAAGGATTATGTTTGTGGACAAGTTAGTGGAAATGTTTAAACATTGAACATTGATTGATTATTCATATTTGATGTTTAAGATTTTAAGTTAAGGAATTATTGGAATTTAGTACTGAGGATATTGTTTGTCTTATTTTAGGGGTCAGTTATGGTGCTGAGAAGAGGCATTCAATCAAATTCATCCACCAATGCACTATCGGAGGGTGATATTCTAGTAGGAGTTATTGGTGCGATTAGGGAGTTGGCCGATGTGGTCAAAGAGCAGGTGACCTGTGGGGAGCAACCCCAAGCTAGACCGACTAGAGAGAGCATTGATATTTATGAGAAATTTTACCATATTGGACCGTTAGAGTTTATGGGGACTTCTGACCCCATGGAGGCCAAGAACTGGATTACGCAGATCGAGAAGATCTTTGCTATCTTGAGGTGCTCCTCAGAGTAAAGAGTATCACTCACTACCTTTGTACTAAAGGGCAAGGAAAATCATTGGTGGGAGGCTACCCAAGACACCCTCACTCATGATGCTACGGTGTTTCCCACTTGCGATGTGTTCCTTCATATCTTTTGTCAGTATTTTATTCCAGTGGGATATAGAGAAGAGAAGATGGATGAGCTCCTTGAGCTCACATAAGGTAGCAGGACTATTCTCAAGTACAAGGAGAAGTTCACTAAGTTGGTCTGCTTTGCATTATTGATAGTGGGAGATGATGAGACTAAGGCTAAGAAGTTCCAGATGTCACTTAGGACTGCTATCCGTACATGGATGATAACTGCTCATTTGAGGACCTTTATAGAGGTTATTGAGATTGATCGATTGGTTGAGCGTGACTGTGATGAGCTTGCTAGGAGTCATGACAAGGGCGTGAAGCACCCTCAACCTATAGGACTGAGGAAAGCAGAGAACACCTATAGGGCTGACACAACTAAGAAGCCAAGATAGACTAAGGCAAGAGCCCTATGCTAGAGGTGCAAAAAGTTCCATTTTGGTGTATGCTTTAGGAGGTTGGTGCTTGCTACAAGTGCAGTTTGGTGGGCCATTTGATACGGGACTGCCCATAATGGATGAGAAATTAGGCCGCTAAGCCTGAGCAGCCAAAGAAGAAGGCTAGAGTTCTAGGGTGTGTCTACGCCATCACTAACCAGGATGCCAAAGCATTCCCATCTGTGGTTATAGGTATACTTTCCTTGTTTGATCATGATGCATAGATCTTGATTGCCCCAGGATCCACTATTTTTTTAAATTTTTTTTCACTACATGAGACATGTCGATTCTTTACCCGAGTTATTGGACTTTGTTTTGACCGTCTCCACACCGCTAGGGAAGACCATGATACCAAAGTTGGTTTGTCGGTCTTATGTATTCAGGATTGGGAATAGAGAGTTGTCTGCATACTTGATTCTGCTTGACATTGTAGATTTTGAAGTGATATTGGGAATGGACTAGCTAGCAGCACACCACACCACCATCCATTGTTACTCTAAGAAAGTGGTATTTCATATACCTAGTTAGCCTGAGTTCTCCTTTCAAGGAGTAAAATACAACTCTTTTCCGAGTGTGATCTTTGCTCTATAGGCTGACAGGTCACTTCAAAAAGGGTGTCAAGGTTATTTAGCCTACATGGTTGATGGCTAGATTAAGGAAAAAAAGATTGATGACATCCTAGTTGTTAAGGACTTTGTTGACGTATTACCAGAAGATCTCTCAAGTTTGCCTTCAGACTGAGAAATTGAGTTTGCCATTGATCTAGTCCCTGGTACCACACCTATTTCTATAGCCCCATACTATATAACACCGGCTGAACTAAAAGAATTAAAGATGCACCTTTAAGAGTTGCTTGATAAGGGCTTCATTCACCCAAGTGTGTCACCTTGGGGTGCACTAGTACTGTTCGTGAAGAAGAAAGATGGTTCAATGAGGTTGTGCATCGACTATCGACAGTTGAACCAGTTAAATGTAAAGAAGAAGTACCCATTGCCAAGGATTGATGACTTGTTTGATCAGTTGCAAGGTGTAAAGGTTTTTTCAAAGATTGACCTTAGATTAGGTTACCATCAACTCCGAATCAAGAAGGAAGACATATCAAAGATTGCTTTCCATACTAGATATGGACACTATGAGTTTTTAGTTATGTCTTTTGGTTTGACAAATGCCTCTGCTACTTTTATGGACTTGATGAACTGTGTGTTCAAACCTCATTTAGACACCTTTGTAATTGTGTTCATTGATGACATCCTTGTTTACTCTAAGAGTCTAGAAGAGCATGAAGATCATTTGAGGATTACACTACAGACCTTGAGGGAAAGAAAGCTTTATGTAAAGATCAGTAAATGTGAATTCTGGTTGGACTAAGTTATATTTCTTGGCCATGTGTCTCCAAAGTTGGGATTTTTGTTAACCCTTAGAAGATCAAGGCTATGGTGAATTGGTCGAGACCGATGAATGTTCATGAGGTTCGTAGTTTCTTGGGTTTAGCTAGCTATTACAAAAGGTTTGTTGAGGGTTTTTCAAGCATTGCAGGGCTCTTGACAAAATTGACTCAGAAGAATGTAAAGGTTGAATGGAGCGAAACATATGAGAAGAGCTTCCAAGAGTTAAAGGACCGGCTAGTGTTAACACCGGTTCTCATTTTACCTTCGGGATTTGGAGGTTATATTGTGTATTATGACACTTCAAGGCAAGGCTTTGGCTGTGTGTTTATGCAAAAGGAAAGATGATTGCATATGCCGCCAAACAGTTGAAACCATATGAAATGAACTACCCCACACATGATTTAGAATTGGTTATAGTTGCTTTCACTTTGAAGATTTGGAGACATTACCTCTATGGCATGACATATTAAATCTACATGGACCATAAGACCGTGAAGTATATTTTCTCGTAGAAAGAGTTACATCTCAGACATAAACGGTAGATGGAATTGATAAAGGACTATGACTATACCATTCACTACCCTCACGGCAAGGCAAATGTTGTAGCTGATGTGTTGAGTAGGAAATCATCGAGTTCTTTAGCTTGCTTGACTGTGGGGAGAACATCTCTTTGTAAAAAGCTAAAAGAGATAAATGTAGACCTTCATGTGAATGAGTTGAGTGTGCTCTTACACACCTTAGAGTGGAGCCCACTATCCTTGATAAGGTGAAAAACACTCAAAAAGGTGATCCTCAACTTATGAAGATTATGGACAAAGTGAAAAGTGGTGCTCGGATAGGCTTTTTGCTTCATGAAGATGGTTCATTGAGATTTGGCAACCGTTTGTGTATTCCAACTGATCCCAATTTAAAAAGAGAGGAAGATTTTAGAAGAAGCCCATCATTCTACCTATGCAGTACACCTTGGTAACACAAAGATGCTTCATGACTTGAAGGGCTACTATTGGTGGAGTGGGATGAAGAGAGAAATTGTAGAGTTTATAGCTAGGTGCTTGGCATGTCAACAAGTTAAGGCGGAACACCAAAGACCACCTGGACTCCTATAACCATTAGAGATTCCATAATAGAAGTGGGAACACATTTCCATGGACTTTGTCATGGGTTTTCTTAACACAAGTAAAGGATTAGATGGTATTTAGGTGATCATGGATAGATTGACAAAGTCTGCCCATTTCTTGCCAATCCAAGTTATTCTTTGGACAGGTTGGCACAACTTTATGTGGATGAGATTGTGAGTTTACACTGTGCTCCAGTTAGCATTGTATCCAACAAAGACCCAAGGTTTGCTTCTAGATTTTAGAAAAGGTTGCAAAATTCCATGGGAACCAAGTTATGTTTTAGCATGGCTTTCCACCCTCAGATTGATGGATAATATGAGAGAACTATTCAGACTTTAGAAGATATGATGAGGGATTGTGTCATTGATCTAAAAGATAGTTGAGATGCTCACCTACCGTTAATTGAGTTCATCTACAACAACAACTATCAAGCTAGCATCCATATGGCTCATTATGAGGCCTTGTATGGTAGATGATGTCGATCCCCAATATGTTGGGATGAGATTAGTGAGAGGACGATTCTTGGACCTGAGCTTGTTTAAATGTCTACTGAAAAGATTTGGCTTATTTGTGAGAGGTTGTTGTCGGCACAAAGTAGACAGAAAAATTGTGTAGATAAGAGAAAACGTGACCTTGAGTTCGAGGAAAATGACTTTGTGTTTCTCAAAGTGTCACTAACCAAAGGTGTGATGAGATTCAGGAAGAAAAGTAAGCTTGGCCCAATTTTCATTAGACCTTTTGAGATCCTAAGACAGGTTGGTGACCTCACTTATGAGTTGGCACTACCCCCAGATTTATCGCATGTTCACTATGTTTTCCATGTGTCCATGTTGAGAAAGTACTTGCATGATCCTTCTCACATCCTTGAGTACGTGCTGCTTCAAGTTCGGGAGGACCTTTCATATAAAGAGTAACTAGTGATGCTTCTTGACCGTAAGGAGCAAGTGCTACGGAACAAGGTTGTCCCTTATGTGACAGTCTTATGGTGCAATCATTATGAAGAGGAGGCCACATGGGAATGAGAGAATGAGATGAGGACCAAGTACCTGCATTTGTTTCGTCACCAAGGTATGCATCTTAAATTCATGGACTGAATTTTTATAAGGGGGGAGAATGTAACATCCTGTATTATGCTTAAAGGGTAAAAAGGTAATTTAAAAAATATAAGGGTAAAATTTTAATTTAACATGTTTAGATAGACCTTATAGTGGGAAAATTTTAGGAAACCTTGGGACCAAGTTAGCAGTGTAGAGCGCAAGTTCGACCTTGAACCGATTGATTTTAAAAATTGCCCTAAGTGTGTTTTGAGGTAACTTCACATGAAAATATGTACAAACCTCAAGATACCTGGGGAAAATCCATATACGTTTAGAAATACCTTGGAGTCTACTTTCCAACAAAATAAATGGTTTACAAATAGGAGTCTCCTAGTGGAAATTATGCCCATTTTCCCGAAAGGTGTTCGTGCTGATAGGCTAACAAAATTTGGGTAACTTCCCAGGCCCACTAGTACCAATCTTGAAAGAATTTTGATACAAGCTATATACCTTTAGAAATCTCTTAAAGTCTAGTTTCCAACCCAATAAATGGTTCGTAAAAAGGAGTTTTCTAGAGGAATTTATTGCTATTTTAGTGCAAAGGGGTTAAATATAGAAAAGCCACCTAGATCAATCCAATTGATCCAAACTTAGTAGATCAATCCAAATGTAGCTAGATCAATCCAAAATTGCAGTTTTTTTTATACAAAAAATGGCTCAAAACATGCTAGATAGATTTGGATTTAACCCAATTTTCATTTTTTTGAAGCCAAATTCTTTTTTTTTTTTCATTTTGGGGAGTGTGAGACCCCCAACTCGACCTAAAACCCTATAAATGTGATAAATAAACCATAATGACCCCATTTTGTATAAAAAGAGAAAGAGTTAGAGAAGTTTGGGGGAAATTCGGGAGCTAAGTGTGGGAGTTCATCCTCAATTGAGTAAATTCTCTTCCAACTTTGAAAATAACCAAGAATAAATATTTTTTTCTTAGATCTATCCTAAGTAAACATGGATTTCTATTTCTTCACCTTAGTTTATGTATTTTAATCATGAAAAACTTTGTTTGCCCTTCGTAGAAGGAAGAGCATCAAAAGAGAAGCAACTTATGGAGGAAGATCATCTTGGAAGCTAAGGTTTAAACTAGTTGGTGAGTTGGATATGCTGTTTATACACACTTTCTTTCCTTAAGATCATAGATTTGTGCAAAATGATCTTGGATTTAGTGGTTCTATATCTATTCTTTATGATCTTGATTATTTCCTTATATAGAAGCTTAACTTCATAAAGTTTGTGAGTGAATATGTTGTTTATGCTACACATGTCCTTTCTTAGGTTCTTAAAAATGTGTTCTACTCTATGTTTGCTAATAATTATGGATTTTAATCTCTATGGGAATGGTTTGTGAGTGGATATGCATTTTATACACATTTTTTTTTCCTAGAATATTAGATTTGATGGTTGTGAGCTTGTTTTGATTGATTCATCTTTATTTCTTCTTGACCAGGTTAATTTCTTGATAATGGATCATAGTTTCATGATATAAGCATGATAGTTGGTAATTTCCTTATTGGTTTCTTTGATCTCTTAGGTTATAGAGTTGTGATCTTATGAATGGAGTTTTGTGAAAGAGATTGAATGATCTTTATTTCAGGTGATGAAGTTTGGGAACTTGATTTACTTGTCTTGTAGGGTGTGGAAGGTTTGTTATAGTGAAGATTGGGTTTCCCCTTTGATTTCCTTTGAATTCTTTAATTCTTGAACTCTACATGTTTGATAAAATGTCTCTTACAGATTTTCCAATACTGTTTACATGTTTCTTGGATGCCTTTGGATTCCTTGCATGAACTTATTATACTCTTTAGTGAATTTCATCATCTATATATATATATGGGCCTATAGCAATTTATGATATTATATGGATTCCCATGATAGAACCTTAGAACTTATGTGTTAATACACTAGGCTTTGCATCATTTGGGAGCTTTTAGTGTCATGAGTAGGTTGTCCTTGGCATGGTTTACTTCGATGTTTCTAAAGGGCTTTTTACTTGGATTTTTTCATAAGTTTTGGGAGAATGTGAGCTATTTGGTCACATCATTTGTAAATTTCCACATGAAATGGTTTCACTAGCATGAACATCATATCTGTCTTGGGATAGGTATAAGCATTTCAATGTTAGTGTTGGACACTTATATGTGATTTATCTCTTTGGTTTTGGAACTATTTATGGGTTAATACATATGGATATCTTTCTCATGAAATATTTATGCAGGATTTATTTTACTGATACATGAATAGGGATTTGGTATTGGTTTTGAAAAAGGGATTTAGAATGATATACCCTTAATTGGGATGGTGCATGAGTGGTGACCACTATTAGATGAATGAGCTATATACTTGCCCAGTGACTGCCATTTGGTGAAAGGGCACTAGTTGTCTAGTGATGACCGCCATTAGGCAAATAGACTATATACTTATCTAGTAATGACCGTCATTTGGCGAAGGGACACTAGTTGTCTAGTGATGACTTCCATTAGCAAATGGGCTATATACTTGCCCACTGATTTCAGATACCCGGTCATTGGGTCACATTATTTGGTGAAGACGCCCTAGTGGCCCAACTCTTTGTTGGTTTATTGGTACTTGATGATGGTTTGGTATTTAGATTATCATGATTTTTGGCTTATGGCATGTTGTATATTATCATCCTCTTACTTTACATTCATTTATTTATCTACGTGGCATATGGTAATTGGTTGATGACAAATAGTATATAGTTTTAGTATATGCATGTTTTGGGATTGTCTTTGCTTAGATTATCGTTTAGTTTCTTGGAGCATGAAGATACTTGATTCTAGTAGAGATGCATGCATATTATTATTAATGCATGTGCTTACGTACTCTATTTCCTTCCTCTTCTTCGGATCACTTTGTCTACTATTATATCTTTTTGCTTCCCTTTTGTGTTGTATAAACTGCATACCCTCTCACTAAGCCCGTCAAGCTTACCCTAATTGGCACCATCTGCAGATGTGTAGGCGTACATGTTGGACTACACCTTAGGACGAAAGGAAGGTGGTTAGAGATTGGGTAACAGGACCAAACATTTTATCTTAGTTTTTATTTATTTAAGTTTTCATTTACTTTTCAGAGATGTGACATATTTAGTACTTTGTTTATTTGAGATGGATCCCTTCGTGGGCAAGGCTTGTATATACTTTATGGGCAGGTTTAGGCTCTTTTATGTTGAATGTTTATGAGATGTTTTAGACATGACATTTATATCTTTCCGCTGCTCTTATTTGGATTATGTCATCGATATTACTATTCTGCTATGATTGTGATATGTTAAAAATAGATTTAAATGGATTTGACTTAATGAACAAACTTGAAAGAGAAATCTATTACTTTGAATGTGATGTGAATAGGTAACAGGGTTGATGACCCACTCTGAGCATGTTGGCCTCCTCGTGTGAGAAACGGGTTTGGGACAGGTCATTCCCATGTCATGGATCCGAATCCAGCCTACTTCATGGCCTGTGGATTTGGGTCATGACATAAACATAGTATGTATGATGCCTTAGCTATGTGAGGTCTTCACTTAGTTGAATATAAACTTGAGCAACTTGTGAAACCTCATATTCCATTAATGTTGCTGAGCTTGGTTCTTCTCTTGTGGTCTTCACATAGGCTCTAAGACTTGCATTACAATAAGTACCACTCTATACAACGTTTTCTACCTTGGAATGGAATTGAAAAATACAATGGGACTTAACAGATCCTTCCCCCTCATAATTACTTGACATAAAAAGGGTGGTTGATCAAACCTCCTAAAGATAATTGCTTCTAAGTTCTTCTGGACAATCAGTAAGCATCAGTGCTTAGGGTCACAAAATTAAACCAAATCTTTCTACACATTTTATAGATTGTATCCACATGGCACTAGCACGCTCGAACATGTAGCAAGCTAGAAATTTTAGATTAACACTTTGTTAGGCCGCATGTCACACACTGATTGGTAATAGAGTGATATATGTCCATTCAAACTGGAGATGATTCAAAATCAACAAAGATGGAGAGGACAACAAATTACTTAGATTTTTTTTTTAATGAAGGCCATCGTAGGTATTTGTGTTTTTTATTCCAACAAATGTTCTGTGACAAAAAAAGTGTTTGCAGTGTCTATGGTGAATTATGAGTTGAACATGTTGTTTAGGGGGAAAAGAGATACCAAATTCAAAAACCCATCATGTGTCAATCAATGGCGTGCCTATATAGTCTTGTGTCAACACAAACAATCATTCTTCTTTTCTTCTCTTGTTTTTTATATTTATCAAAAAATGTGTTTTAAAACGCTGGGTAATGCGAAGAGGATTGTGTCCGCTTCCCCCCTTGTATGCTGACCTCCGCTGGGGGTCAAGGGGGTGGGCACATCAGCACCATAAGTGATTTAAATACCCTCGAAAAAGTGTAAATCACTTTCAGTTGTTCGTTTGACCCTCCAACGGAGGTTAGCATACAAGGGGGAAGCGGACACAATCTTCCCTCTGGATGGGTAATGTGATAAAATCACTTGCACCCAATTTTATCCATTCCAATGTTCTGTGGTACCTTACCCCTATAGACTAGCCTACTTTTTCTTGAAACAACATCCATAAGTGGACTCCAACCATTACTTTGATGGCTAAACAAACAGCCAACCAAGTCTTCTATGCAAATGGGCCACTCTTAAGGCTCGGATCAAATGATTTAGATTAATAGGTTGATGTAATCAAAGGGTGAACTATACTGTTTGATTTATTGGTTTCTAAAATTTATTATGAAACAATGATGAATGTCGCTTTTTGCAAGTCGAGAGCATCACTCATAGCCACTCTTGTGTTTCTTGTGCAAGGCCAGCTACTTATAATTACAAACAAACGAGCAATCATCCAAGTTTCTCACAAGGATGGCGATCAATAGAGTGATGTACATACACCCAGACATAGAGGACACGGGTCCTTCAAAAGTACCCAAAGCACTTTCTAGGATTTAGTACATCTTTTATTGGAGTCTGGATATGCTAAAATTGCATTTCTAGCACAATTTGCCGAAAAACCAATCTCAATAGACACAATACTGAAGGGTCTGGACCATCGAGACTTAAGCTTGCCTGGGAATAAATGCAAACGAGAATTGTAAAGGACTTTTTGACCAGGTTCAAATGTTTTCTCAAGATATTTTGGTCATGAGCCTTCTTCATTTGTGCCTTGTACGACTTAGTAAAATTGTAAGCATCATTCCGAATCTCTTCCAATTCATTAAGTTGAAGCTTCTTGTGAGCACCGACCTTGTTCAGATTGAAATTAAGCCATTTTTTGGCCCAATACGCTCTATATTCCAGCTCAACAGGGAGGCGACATGCTTTACCAAACACAAGCTGGCAATGAGACATGCCAATGGGAGTTTTGAATGCGGTACGATAAGCCCACAATGCATTGTTTAATCTTAATGACCAATCTGTTCTCATGGGGTTCACCGTTTTCTCCAAGATATGCTTAATCTCCCTATTATATATCTCAACGTGACCGCTTGTCTATAGATGATAGGCTATGGCAACATTGTGGGTTATAAAATATTTCTTCATTAGAAGTTCAGAAACCTGGTTACAAAAATGCTTTCCTCCATCGCTAATGATAGAACGAGGAGTACCAAAGCGAGTAAAGACATTGTCTTTCAAGAATTGAACCACAACCTTATGGTCATTGTTTTTGCAAGCTATGGCCGCCACCCACTTAGAAACATAGTTGACAGCGACGAGGGTGTAAAGGTTACCATAGGAATTTGGGAAAGGTCCTATGAAGTCGATGCCCCACACATCAAAGATCTCAATGATTAAGATTGGATTAAGAGGCATTATATTCCGTTGAGATACACTCTCTAACTTTTGGTAGTGCTAACAGGCTACACAATAAGCATGAGAATCATAAAAGATAGAGGGCCAATAAAATCCACACTACAAAATCTTTGCAGCGGTCTTTCTACCACTAAAATGGCCTCCATAGGCATGATCATGACAAAAGGAGATGACATTATATTGGTCATTCTCAGGAATACACTTTCTAATTATCTGATCGGGACAATATTTAAAAAAGTATGGACCGTCCTAAAAGAAATATTTCACCTCGGCCAAAAACTTGGACCGATCTTGCTTAGTCTAATGCGAAGGCATTTGACCAGTGAGTAGATGGTTCACTATATATGTAAACCAAGGCATTGGTAACTATGAAATATGCATCAATTAATCATCAGGGAATGTCTCATAAAAGGGCAAAGAATCCTTAGTAAACTCTACTGCCAATTTGGATAAGTGGTCTGCTACAACATTTTCGGAACCCTTTTTGTCCCGAATCTCTATATCAAACTCCTATAGCAACAAAATCCATCAAATAAGATGAGTTTTAGTATCATTTTTAGATAAAATTTACTTCAATGCAGCATGATTTGAATAGACTAAGACCTTAGACCCTAACAAATATATTATAAATTTATCCAAAGCAAAAACGACCGCTAACAACTCCTTTTCAATGGTAGAGTAATTGAGTTGTGTGTCATTCAGAGTCTTACTAGCATAATAGATGACATGGGGAAGTTTATCAACACACATCCCCAAAACACAACCAGTAGCATAGTTAGAGGCATCACACATGATCTCAAAAGGTACACTATAATTGGGTGGTTGAATGATTGGTGTGGAGGTTAAAGTCTTTTTCAGGGTCTCAAAATCTTGATGACAGTCATCATTAAAGACAAATGGGGCATCTTTGGCAAGCAAATTGCACAAAGGCCTAACAATCTTATTGAAGTCTTTGATGAATCTCCTATAGAATCATGTATATCCCAAAAAAAATCTAATCTCTTTCACCGTCCACAAGGGCAGAAGGTTGGAAATCAAAGCAATCTTTGCTTTGTCTACCTCAATGCCTCTATGGGAAATAAAATGCCCTAGAACAATCCCTTGTTTCACCATAAAGTGACATTTCTCCCAATTAAGAACTAAAATTTTCTCCTTACACCGTACTAACACTGGGGTTAGATGGTGCAAGCATTCCTTAAAGGAAGACCCAAAGACCGAGAAATCATCCATAAATACCTCTAGGTAGCACTCTACCATATCACAAAAGAGACTAATCATGCACCACTAAAAAGTAGCAAGTGCATTGCACAACCCAAAGGGCATGTGACGATAGGCAAACATACCAAAAGGATAAGTGTAGATAGTCTTCTCCCGATCGTTAGGGTCCACTGGAACCTTGTTATAGCCAGATTAACCATCAAGGAAACAATAGTAAGCATGGCTAGCTAACCATTCCAACATTTAATCAATGAAAGGGAGAGAAAGTGGTCTTTCCTCATCATAGAATTCAGCTTTAGGTAATTAATACACACTCGCCATCTTGACTGAACTCGGGTTGGAACTAACTTATTGTCCTCATTCTTGACTACTATAACACCTGACTTCTTGGGCACAACCTAAATGGGACTAACCCAGCTATTGTTAGAGATTGGGTATATAATACCCGCATCCAAGAGCTTTATCACCTCAGCTCAAACAACCTTCTACATGGTAGGGTTCAACCGTTTATGTGGTTTACGTGATGGTTTAACACTCTTCCAAATGGATCTTATGCATGACCACAAAGGGATTGATTCCCTTAATGTCTTCAATAGACCACCCTATAGCTTCTTTATGCTCTTTCAGGACATCAAGCAATTTTCGTTCTTGAGCATCATCCAGGCCGGAAGCTATGATCATAGGCAAAGGCTCAGAAGGACCTAGAAACTCATACTTAAGAGTTTTAGGTAGTAGTTTTAGGTCCAACTTGGGTGGGTCTATGACAAAGGGAAGTGGTGGTGATGGAGAAAGAGTAAGAGGGACCACTTTGGGATGCCATCTATCAGTACTCATCATAAGAACAAAATCTAGCAATGCATTCACTTGTTCGACTGACTCATCAATGTCGACATCACATCCAAAGTGAGCAAGGCATGCCTCTAAAGGATCCTCAATACTTAACTGAATAAAGGTCTTATGAACTAGACTATCAATCATACAGACAGTGCTAACATCCTCCTCGTCTGGTGGTTTTTTGCTTATATTGAAGATATTAAGCTCAACTATCATGTTTCCAAGAGATATCTTCATTACACTAGTCCTATAATTAATCAGGGCATTAGATGTAGGTAAGAAAGGATGCCTTAATATAATAGGAATTTGCTTGCTTAAGTTTTAAACAGGTTAAGTGTCAAGGACTATGAAATCCACTGGAAAATAGAATTTGTCAACCTTGATCAAAACGTCCTCAATAACACCTTTAGGGATTTTCATCGATCTATTGACTAACTAAAGTGTCATTGAAGTGAGTTTCAATTCTCCCAACCCTAACTGCAAGTTAACCAAATAAGGCAGCAAGTTAACCCTCACCCCTAAGTCTAACAAAGCCTGCTTAATGAGATTGTCACCTATGGTGCGAGAAATTGTAGGACAACTAGGGTCCTTATATTTAATAGGGACTTTGTATTGAAGAATGGAGCTGACTTGTTCAATCAAAAAGGATTTCTTGGCAACATTTGTCTTCCTCTTGGTTGTGACAAGATCTTTAAGAAACTTAGCATAGGAAGGCACTTGTTGGATAACATCAAGGAATGGGATGTTTATATGCACTTGCTTAAACACCTCTAGAATATCTCTAAATTGTGCACCTTTCTTAGGTGCTGCTAGTCTCTTAGGAAAAGGAATTTAAGGGACAACGTTCCTAGGGGGGTCAACAACATTACTGGGATGGGAAGAAGTAGGTTCTGGAACTCTCACAGGGTTGCTCTGACTTCTTTCTTTCTCTGACCTCACTAGGTCTTCTTCAATAGGCATAGACACTTGGTTGTCAACTTGCCTCCCCGACCTAAGGATCACAATAGATTGAACATGCTCCTGTTCTTGGGTAGAGCTGGAAGGGTTGCCAATAACGAACGGCCCTTTCGAGTTAGGCACAGGTTGACTAGGGAACTTACCTCTCTCTGTCTCAACCATATGATTCGCTAATTGATCGATTTGACTTTCCAACTTGGCAATAGCTTGAGTGTTAGTCATAATGGCACTTCTAATCTCTTGTATGACTTGATTGGTTGCCAATCTATATTTCTTAAGTTCTTGAATGGATTGGCCAGCCATTTGTGTGAAAGACTTAAGAGAGTCCTCCAACGAAGATTGTTGTGAAGGAGGCAGCACCGAAGGATTCGGATGAGATGAAGATGATGGGAATTGATTTTGAGGTGGTGCATGAAATCTAGGAGGGTATTGATTTTGAGCCTGATTGGGAAACCCTCCTTGATTAAGTGGTTGATTTGGCCTCTAAGAGAAATTGGGGTGATTCTGCTACCCTGGATTGTAGGATTCTGAAAGTGGGCCTTCAAATTGTTTCGTAAAGTCATTAACTTGCTCCATCGAACATTCGGTAAAGGGTGACAAGGAGGAACAATTTTAGGCCATATGCATAGGATTAGCACACAATGAACAACCTTCAATTGGGGGAAGGTTGGCAGAACTCACCGATTGGCTCATAGAAAGAGCTTTGACTTTACGAGTAAGGGAATCAAGTTTCAACCTTAAATCTGCCTCTTCCTTCACTTCGTAGAGGCCTCCCTTCTTAGCGACGCTAGAAGATTTGTCCCTATAATTTGAAAAGTCCCACTGTTGTGAACTTTCAGACAACTTGTCAAGAAACTTATATGCATCATCGTCCATAAGGCTTAAAAAGCCTCCACCATTCATAGACTCGATGATATTAGGGTTAGACTGGGTCAAATTGTTGTAAAAGTATTGGATGAGATGTCAAGTCTTAAATCTATGGTGGGGATATTTCAAAAGCAAGTCCTTAGACCTCTCCTAACTCTCATAGAACTTCTCATGATCCTCTTGAGAAAAATTGGTTATCTCACGATGGAGAGCATTGGTTTTAGACATAGGAAAGAATTTGTTCAAGAACTTAGTGACAAGGATTGCCCAAGAAGTGATGGAACCGGGCACATTGGAATTCAGCCACGCTTTTGCCTTCTCCTTCAAGGAGAAATGAAAAATCCTAAGACACACCAACTAATCATAAAAGTTTTGAAACCTAAAGGTAGAACAAATTTTGAGGAAATCCTTCACATGTTGGTAAGGATCCTCGTGGTCAAACTTGTGGAATGATGGAAGGAGTTGAATAATATGGGGCTTTAACTCAAAGTGTATCGTGGTGGTGGCGGGCAACACTGTGCAAGAAGGAGGATTGGTGGTAATGGGTGAAAACAACTCCCTAAGAGTTCTGGCCTCTTCCACATTCTCAGTGTTATCTCCCATCTCAACAGAATTTACAGACCCGGTTTGTGTTCTCAACCTACTTCTAAATGTTCTTTCGATTTCGAGATCAAAAGGTGTTAGTTTTGATTTCAATGATCAACAACCAAGCATGCACTAAACACCTATATGAAGTAAAGTTGAATTTAACAATCCTAAAAAAAAACAAAATTTTTTAAATTTTATTATTATTTCTTATTTTATTATTTTTATTTTTTATTTTAAGCAAATTAAAATCCTAACTGCAAGTAGTAGAAAGACAAAATCGATTTAGACTTACTTTGTTTTTCAAAATAATAACAATTCCCTTGCAATGACGTTAAAAACTTGTTGCAAAATTTTATTATACTTGCAAGTGCATGAATCAGTTTGAAATATAGTTTGACAAGTGTGAGGTCAAACCCATAGGGAATTGGATTAAATTAAGAAAACTAAATAGACCTAAACCAATTAAATACTAATTTAGTTAGAAAAATGGATGATTTTTTAAGGTGTATCGGACTAGAATACCTTTACACTCCTTAGATGGTCCCACAGCTAGCCCAGGGCTTTAGCGAAATGGACCCTGCACATGCCGAGAGAGAGAGAGTCAAGAAGCTAGGTGCCGGCGGGCAGGCGGCCTCTAGCTCTTTGACGGTTAAGTCATACGATAGGGGGATGTAAAAGAGGATTTCCAAATTATGGTTTTCATTGTCTCATACCTGGAGAGCGAGTCATTACCCCTATTTATAGGCTTGAGTAGTGGTGTATCAAAATGAGATCTCACATGTAAATTTCCCCCACGTTCTTTGCCGCGTCTCCCCTACTCTCTCTATCATTTTCTAAGTATGTCAGGCCAGCTTAGAGAGTATTCTCTCCTGATAACGACACCAAGAACGTGAGGGTTGTGCTTATCTTTAAGCAAAGAAGTTGGGGTTTTCATATTTTTTGCTTGTCGGGGATTCTCGGCTGTAGGACGCCTCAAGAATACGACTTGTTGTTTGGTGTCGAGTGATCCAAGCAACATCTCGGGGTATTTCTGGATTACTAGGGGAGTCGGGTACCCAGGGGTTGAACAAGTAACTCGATGTTTCTGGGTTGTGCCTAAGTACTCGGTAGTCAGGCGTCTCGCCGATGGCCTCAATATTTTTTGGGTCGAGGGATCTCCAAAAGTTCTCTAGATTGGTCTCATTGGAAATTTTTTGGGTTAATTCCCTTAGAGTTAAGGCTTGGCTGGCTCATCGGGGTCGGTTATAGGGGCCTCGATATCTTTTCCCATCAGTTGCCCCCCTCATTCCCGAGTCTAGGGTTACGTGGCTCGGGAATGAAAACTGTTTGTGACTGTTACTGTTCATTTAAGTGCATGCGGTACATCATTTTAGTTACCGAGGTGACATCGACTAGGAACAGGTGTTAATGATGGTCTCGCATTTAATAGGCTTTGGTAATCGAGGGGGCGTGTTGGCACCGGTTATGAGTCATGCCAAGAGTCATGTCTCTTTGGATCCCTATGTCATCAATCGGTCATATTTAAACCTCCTAAAGATTTTGAGATTCGCATGTTGCTTCATTTCCTAGGTTGATTTCATTAACCCATATATGCGTGACAAGCGTAGGGTTGAGAATATTCAAGGTTGCCTATAAATATCTCTCTTGAAACAAAGCTGGACTTTTCTATCTCTGCTTTTTATCTCTCACACCTCTTATCTTTGTTTTCGGCGATTTCTGGCAAGTCTTCCACTTCCTGGCATTTGGTCGTTGTCGATTCCAACTCCTATTACACTTCTAGGCTGTTCTTCTTTGTTGTCTCCAGAGTCCTTCCTATCTTTGGGCATCTGTTCTCAACCGTCTTCGGGGCTTTTCTCCAGTTTGTCCTCTTCCCAAGTATCTCATTTTCGCTTTGTAGTTTAACCTTTATTTCATTATAGTTTCATTCTACCGTCCTTAATCATGTATTTTTGTTGGTTAGTCTGTTTTCCTTATTCTTTTCACGTGTCTTTATTTTATATCCCCCTTTTTCTTTTTGGCATGTTTGTGTTTTTTCTTCCTATTTTTCCTTTCTTGTAAATCTCTATCCAATGGTGTTTAGGGACACCGTTGACTGGATGGTCGATAAAACTGATGACCTGTCGGAGGTTAGACAGAACCTTGTGGAGCAGGCCACCGAGTTGGCTCCATCTAATGCCCAAGAGGCGGCGGGGGAAATTGCTCTTGAGTAAGATTTCACTATTACCAGCTATGCTTCCGAGTTAGGGGTACGAACCTTGACTCGGTTTCATTATACTTTTTTATTCCTTTGGGGGTTGTCCTTTCTGCCCCCGAGAAAACCCCAGGCCTTCGAGGCCCCTGCTGACAGTGTAGCGTTGTACGAGTAGGCCCTTATGGCAGGTCTTAGGTTTCCGATTCCCTCAATTTTTAGGGAGCTATTATTCTGCCTTGGACTAGCACCCGGGTAACTAATGCCCAATGCTTGCGGATAGCCATAGGATGTATACTCCTATGAGAATTAACATTCAAGGGGACAACCCACTTCACTTTCAGTGAGTTCTTTAACTGCTATTGCCTGAAGGAGTAGGAGCCGGGGTGGTTTTATTTTGCTAGCTGGAACTTAACTACGACCCTGGTGACCGGGCTCCAATAGTGGGTGGAGGGGCCGATATTTTTTCATTTTCTGGCAAAGGCTGGGAGCACCCCCTGGGGGAAGTCCCCCTGTAAAGTTCAACTGGGCCTAGGCATTGACCATCACACCCGTAGGTGAGTCGTGATTCACCATTTACTACACTTCATTTATTTTTTTTAGGTCTCGTTGTTTACTCTATTACCTTACGCGTTTTTTAGGTCTCCTTCTTTCTTGTCCACCTTGTTTCTTCTTTATTCCCTTTTATCTTTTGATCAGTTTCTAACATTGAGTTAAATTTTCCGTGCAACAATGAAGATGAACAAAAAGTTTCTGGCTCAGGCCCGAGAGGCCAGGGGGTGGCCATGTCCTCAAAGAAGAGAAAGCGACATCTTACCCTTGAGGGGCCTTTTGAGGCTTAGACCCTCAAGGTCATCCCTGAGGCAACACTAACCCAAACCACATAGCCAACACCTCCTCCATCTCCCGATGCTAATATCCAAATCGTGGATTTGGAGGAGGAAACTGTCAGGTCTCCTCTAGCCCCCACCACCAAGGGTGAAGCAGTGAATTCCCATGAAGTCACTCCCACCAACGCCACCGAGGCCCCCACCCACCATCAATGATCATGGCAACTCCTACCCAGGTGGCACCCTTTACTGATGCAACCAATTCCCTAGTGCCCTCTTCCTTGGTCCCAAAGATAGGTGAGTCTTCAGCGAGGCCTGCATCTACTGTCAAAGTCGAGTCCCGAGAGGGACTATCTCTTGGGGGGATTCCCCTTGAGTACCTCGAGTCTTTAAGGAAAACCTTCGACCCTTCTACCCTGTATCAAGACATGATGCATTACGCGGCCAATGTAAAAAACCTCTTTTTGGTCATATTTGTTTTGTTTCTCTATTGACCTGACTCTTCTTTGTATCTATCTTTCCAGACTGTGGCTCTGATGGTGGCCTTAATCCAGAGGTATAAGTTTAGCGAATAGGTCCAGGGCGACGTCCAGAATTGCCTTGCTTAGACCAAAAGCGAACTTAAGGCTACCCGGGAGAGTGCCAAGGCCGAGATCTGCACCCTCAAGGATAAGGTCAAATGGACTGAGGGTTCCAGTGCCAGCATGGTTGCTCAGGTCACGGAGCATGATGCTCACATTGAGGAACTGACGGCACGCTTGGGGGCGGTCGAGGGGGAGATCACCTGGGCAAGAGAGGAACTCGGGGTAGAGAGGAGTCACCGTATTGCAGTCGAGGACTCGTTTGCTGCAACCCTCGAGGTAGTGGTGAACAAGAAGGTGGCAGAGGTTATGGAACTGGCCCACATCCAGGCCGAGGAGGAGAGGGAGAGGGCCATTGAGATGGCCATTGACAAATACTTGGCTTCGGATGCCTTTGAGGTCGTCAAGGCCAAGTGCTTCCTAGAAAGGTTTGAGAACTTCTAGGAGCTGGCGGCTGAGACATTCTTGGATTATGACTTCTCTTCCATTATTCCCGATGAGGAGGGAAAAGAGGCTGAGGATGGGCAAGAAGGAGTCAACAGAGGAGAGGAAGGGGAAGGAGCACTCAAGGAAATAGGGGCTACTGCCTTGGGAGAAGGCACCTTAAGGGATGACAACCCCTAGGCGTAGTTGTATTTTTTTGAAAACCCTCATTATATAAATGAAATTTCTTTTTTTTTGGCCCCTGTCTTTATGTATTGTATTCTTGTTGCAATTTTTCTCCTTAAATTTCTTCTAAGTGTGGACGTGTGTCGTGGTGATTATGTTTCTTCTCAAGTTCTCGGGCGTATCGGGGTAGGCTGGGATAAGAGGTCCTAAGAATGTAGGAATAATTACCAAAATTTTCTAAATATGAGGGCGTCTGGAGGTTAATAACCTTTAACCGAATAGAGGTGGACAATGAAATTTTTTTTTCTAAGTATGGGTATGCCTCGGGGTTAATATTCTAACGAGTAGAGATAGGTTGGTGATGGTAACTGAATTTTTCCAAGTGTAGGTGCGTCTTGGGGTTAATACAATCTCGACTAATGGGTGTTCTTCCCTTAAAATTGTTTTTAGGAAAGAGGGAGAAGACTCATCTGGTTTCTCATGGTTTAGGTGAATAAGGGTTCTCGGTGATATTCTTTTGGTCTTGAGACCTTTACCCCACACAAAGGCCTTTCTTTAACAATGTCATTGGACTCTTAAGCCCTCATTTCAATTTTTATATGCGAGAGGGTGTAGCTGTACTTGCAGTCGAGGGGTCAATTCTAGTTGTGATGTGCACGTCTCGGGCATCTGGCTTTATTTACTAAAGTCTTTGCTTTTACTGGTTTGCGAGACTTCCTTTTGCCTTGTGATTTTTCCTTCGAAGGATGGGCTGATTCTGTGACTCAGGATCAATCTTGTGACCTGAGGGTTAATCTTATAACCTGAGGCTAATCTTATAACCTAGGCACAAGGCACGAGGGCATGGAAGGACGGGTTAGTCTTGTGGCCTGGAGCCAATCTTGTGACCTGAGGATTAGTCTTATATCCCAGGTACAAGGCACGAGGGCTTGGAAGGACGGGCTAGTCTTGTGGCCTGGGGTCAATCTTGTGACCCAAAGGTTAACTTGTAACCCTCGAACACAAGTCATGAGGGCCTAAAATTTTTCCTGGCTCTGTAAAGTAAGAACATTTCATTAGTTAGAGTTGAATCATTACATCAGCTTTATTGATAATATTTTTCTCAAATGCTCAACATTTTATGGTCGTGGCAGGGGCTCCCTTTGTATTGTCTCAAGATGGTATGTCCCAGGCCTATTGCAACATGTTACCTAGTATGGCCCCTCTCAGTTCGGCCTCAGCTTTCCCTTCGTTGGATCTTGTGTCGCCAGACTAACCTTTCTAAGCACTAAATCCTCGACTGTGAATCTCATCATCTTGACTCGTGAGTTACAGTACTTAGCCATTCTTTGCTTGTAGGGGGCCGTTCGAAGTGTGACTTCGTCCATTTTCTCTTCCAACAAGTCGAGACTATTCCTGAGGCTTTCTTCGTTCTTTCCTGAGTAGAAGTTCGTTGTTCTGCATGTGGCAATTCCAATCTCGATTAGTATTGCTGCATCGGTCCCAAACACCAGTAGGAATGACATTTCCCCTGTGGGAGTCCTTACCGTAGTACGGAATGCCCAAAGGATGCTTGGTAGTTCCTCGGGCAAAAGGCCTTTGGAATCCTTGAATCTTTTCTTGATTATTCCCATAAGCATCTTGTTGGTGACCTCTACTTAGCCGTTGGCTTGGGGGTGAGCCGGGGATGAGAAATGATTTTTGATCCCAAGTTCTGCACAGAATTCTTAGTACCAGGCATTATCAAACTGCTTGCCATTATCAATGATGATAACTTGGGGAATCCCTAACCGACAAACAATTGACTTCCAGGTGAATTCACAAATGTTTTTCACAATGATTTTCGCTAGGGATTCAGCCTCCACCTACTTGGTGAAGTAGTTGATAGCTACTACTAAGAACCTCATCTGTCTTTTTCCTCGGGGAAGTGTCCCGATACTGTCGATTCTCCATTAGGAAAACGGCTAGGATCTTGCTATTGGGACGAACTCCTCTGTGGGCTTTTTGTGGACGTTGGCAAACCTTTAACATTTGTCACATTTTCTGGTGAGTAAGGCTGCATCCTTTTGCATGGAGGGCCAATAGTATCCTGCGTTAATGGCTTTGTGGGCCATTACCCTGCCCCCTGAGTGGTTCCCACATATTCCCTCATTTATTTCTTGGAGTACATAGTCGGCCTCCTCTTCTAATAAGCATCTGAGCAGGGGGAGGGTGAAGCTCCTCTTATAGACGATGTCGCCGAGAAAGAGATACTGACTTGCCCTTATTTTCACATTTCTTGTCTCGTCCTTATCCTTGGGTAACTCACCATTCTCCAGATACTTTATGATCTGGCTGACCCATTCGGGCTCAGGGTTGGCTATGTTGACTTCCTTACCTTTTTCTACCTCGGTGCTTGGCTCGGGTAAACACTCAATGAAGATTTCGGGGTTGAGACTTTCCACCACAAATGATGTGAGTCTAGCCAACCTATCGGATTTTTCATTATGATCCCTGATAATAGCTTAAAATTGTAGTATTGTCATAGTTTGAGTAGGCATTATCACATCTATTTTACATTTATTTATGCAT